>JAQQST010000520.1:0-15233 GCA_028646485.1 Cryptoprocta ferox
ATTGTCTTCTAAAACTCAGTATTTACCACAGAGCTACACTTGGCCTTCTGTGATTTTATTCGTTATTTTCAATTAATACACTGAATGTGTGAAAAATAAAAAAATCCACGGAAACAAAGACAAGAAATTTGACCATTACTCACGTCCATTTCAGTGCCTCTGTCACACACGTGCTGTCGCAGAGCTCACCGCCAGGGGAGAATGTGTGGTGAGCTCGAATGTGTCCATTCTGTGAAGTACAGACCACAGCTGATGACAGGAAAAAATGATAAAACTTTTTATCCCCATTGATTCTTGCTTTCCACAATGAAAATACTCATTGGGGCGCTTGGTTGGCTCAGTTGGTTAAGCATCCGATTGGGGCTCAGGTCATGATCTCACAATCCTGGGTTCATGCCACGCATCAGGCTCTGTGCTGACAGCTCACAGCCTGCAGCCTGCTTCGGATTCTGTATCTCCCTGTCTCTCTGCCCCTCCCCTGCTCATGCTCTGTGTCTCCCTCTCCAAAATAATTAAAACATTTAAAAAAAACACATAGTAAAAAAAAGAAAATACTCATTTAAGAATTCATAAATTTTTCATGATGTTGATTTTTTACTCTTAACAAAAAGGAAAGCTTCAAACTTGACGCTGACCCAGAATAATAAAACTAACTCTTAATTATTCATGTCTATAATCCTTGGCCAACGAAGGGAAACCCTAGAAACATCTATTTCATAATGGGCATCAGTGCTTGAACATTTTAGTAGTATTTCTTGCTTCACTATATTATGTTGATAGTTAAATAATAACTTGCCTTTTCTTTTTGCTCTATCATGGATATTTCTTTTAGGGGTTCCATCATTGGCCATTAATAATAACACAATTAAACATATTCATCCATAATCAGGACATGATCTTTATATCTTCCTAACATCTATTCATAGGGTCAAATACACAGGGAACCTAGAATATTTATTGTATTGCACCTCAGGGTTCCAGACACCTATTTTCCACCGTCATGAACCGTCATCACCACTGGTTCCCTTACAGGCCCCTTTTAGTACGTTCATTTGTGTATCTCTATCAATTAAATCATACCTCCATTGGGTATCATAAAATACATACACGATTAACAAACACTGATCATGATTCTTGAATAGCCCTCACTTCTCCCTGTAGAATTATTGCCAAACTAGATACCTCTTTCATTAGGAAATTCAACGTTACCTGTTATCAATTAATCAACATGTCTTATACTTATCACTGAGCCATGGTTTTTATTGTATTTATTATGTTTTCATAATATCATGAATGCCCTTAAATGACCGA
Organism: Cryptoprocta ferox; assembly: GCA_028646485.1. NCBI lineage: Eukaryota > Metazoa > Chordata > Mammalia > Carnivora > Eupleridae > Cryptoprocta > Cryptoprocta ferox. The sequence goes on from JAQQST010000520.1 coordinate 1,312, forward strand.
AACCAAGAAGAGAAATTTGACTATTACTCGCCTTGATCTCTTTCCTATAGAAGGGAGACATGGTGACCTTGATCACAAGAGAGGCTGATATCACCTCGAGCATCTCTTCTGAAAAGCACCACATGGAATTGATAATAAAAAATTGAGACTTTCTCTCAATTGATCCGTATATTTTTTTTGATTCTTTCATTCAATTGTAATAAGCAAAGAACATGAATGAAGAGAAAATCCACATGGTTTTTGTACTGGACCTCAGTGTTTCCGACAGATCGTACTCATCCTCTGGGCCTCATATGCCACAGTTATCATCATCGATCCAGAAAAGACCACTTTCTCTTCATTGATTTCTATCTTATTTATTAATATACTATCGCATTAATTATAATTTTTAAATTCTATTATTTACAAACCCCAAAAAGTCTTTGATATCATTAATATGCCTCTAGAGCCATCTGCACATCAATATATCTCTGTCAGTTATCATTTTCCATACATGCATTAGTCTATATAAAATTTCGTATAGATCTCTTACTTATCCATAAGGATTAAGATGGCCTTCTTCGATTATATTTCAACTATTTCATTAGTATAGTAAATACCCTTAGAAGAACAACCCAAATTAACACAGGAAATTTGTTTATTTTTACACTGGTCTCCAGTCTTCTAAAACGGGTGAAGCAACCCTATAGTTTGGGATCAAAGACGAATCTTTAAATCAGTTTCAGTGTGTCTCTTCTAAGGAGTACAAAGCAAAGCAGATGAAAAAATGGTGGGGACATCCTCTCCATTGATCCCTGCTTCAACATTCACATAGTTATGTAGGCAATCGTTAGTGTGGTGTATATTATTTAGTCTGCTGAGAAAACAGACAACTTTGAAATGACCACTGAGACAGTATATGAGCACTGTCTATAACTCACACTGTCTACATCATCCCTACCCTAAGAGGTAACAGTCAAATACCATTTATTTCTGACTAAACTTCAAGGTGTCTGGGGCACCTCGCTGGCTCAGTCAGTTGAGCGTCCGACGTCGGCTCAGGTCATGACCTCATAGTTCGTGGGTTTGAGCCCCACGTCAGGCTCTGTGCTGGCAGCTCAGAGCCTGGAGCCTGCTTCCAATTCTGTGTGTCCCTCTCTCTCTCTGCCCCTGCCCTGCTCATGATCTGTCCCTCCATGTTTCTCAAAAATAAGGAAAAATTTTTAAAAACAAATTTTTTTTAAAAAAGGTTTCCATCAAAGATTAATAGTATTTCTTGCCTCACCACATATTTTTATAATTGGACAATGCTTCACTCAATTCATCTTTATTTATTTACGTATTTATAGATTCTCACATTTATCCAATTATAATAATAAAATAAAAATACATGAATATCAAGACCAAAAATAAACCCCTTATTTATTCCTGACGTCTGTCCATGGGATGCCTTCAAACAATAGGAATGGCCTAGACCAATCTTCTGTTGGACCTCAGAGTTCCAGACACTTATTCATCGTAAATGACTCATACGCCACCAGTGGTGGTCATTGATCCAATAATGTCCCTCTTTTCGTACATAGATTTGTATTTGTTTATTGATCAAATAATTCACTAATTCACTATTAATTCACTATATTCATTAATTAGTGAATTCATTAATTAACTAATAAGTTTTAAGTAGTACAATTTAAAAAAAAGACATGAAGTCTCAAATCTAAATATAGAATTAATCTCACATCAATTTATCTCTCTCATTAACATCCTCCGCTTTTCCTATGTGCATTAATCAATGTGTTTCATGCATCCCATATTTAACACTGAGATACAGCTGCCTTCTTTAATTATATTTTACACTTTTTAATAATATAGTGAATTACCTTAAGCAAACCCACTTAAACTGAGATAAAAACATCAACAATTACTTACATTAATCTCCATCCTCCTATTACATAGAGATGAACATATGCCCATGGAACATCATCTCCAAAGAGTTCATTCTGAGTAGCACAGCACACAGCAGACGATAAAGAAAACTGAAATGTAAGAAAGTATTGATCCATGCTTTCTATGTTTCATTTACCCAGAATTTAAGTGTTTATTATTTTTCCTTTATATATATACTTTCATCTTAGAAAAACTCAATCTTTAGTCTGAGGAAGACCAATTAGACTCTCACTTAGGCATGTCTATATAACTGTGCTCAAAGAGATGATCTTTTGATTTATTTATTTAATGGACATCATTGTTTTCAATGTTGAGTAATAATATCTGTTGCCTTGCCACATGGGTTTGTATCTGGGAAATTACTCACCCTATTCTTCTTTGTGTGTTTATTTACATCTGCTTGATGGTTTCTGTCATTGATCCCTTAATAATAACAAATCCTTATCTATGAAAAAATACAAGAATATGATCTTATTCCTGACATCTCTCTGTGGAAAACTATTTCAACAGAAGGAAAAGACCAAATTATGTTCTGTGTTGGACCTCAGAGTTTCAGACACATAGTTTCATCGTCCTTGACTCCTATGCCACTGTTCATCATCATTGGTCCATGACTGAGTCGCTTCTTAGTTCATTACTACTTTTTATCAATTAAATCGTTAATTCATTGATAATTATAAAAATAATACATGGTTCACAAAAAGATCTTCAAAAGTAAGATCCTTGAATATCCCTAACATCAGTTTACAGAATCATTATCCAAATGATCAGTCAACCTCCATTCTGTACATTTTTGATTGATCAACATCATGTTTCCTACCACATTTATCATGAGGCCATCGATAATTTTTTTATCAGTTGAATACTTTTCAATGATACCATGATTATCCTTACACAAATGTCCCATTCCAAGACACCCACTTTGACCATGGTTGGCCTTCATCTCTTTCCATACTGAAAGGGGGCATGACAACCTTGGTCACAGCAGAAGCTGAAATCAGCTCAAGCATTGTTCTGAAGAGTAATAAGCAGACAAGATGACAAAATATGGAGATATTCTCTCAATTGATTCATATATCTCCAACTCATTTGTAGCCAATTAGGCTGTTGATGAAATTGATGAAATTACTGTAATTTTTCCCTTAATAAATCAAATGTTGAAATCATTACTGACTCAGTCAGTAACTATTACTTTTCATTATCCACATCCTTCTTACTCAGACACAGACACATGAATATTTTATTTTCCATTCTGATGTATATTACCATCATTTTACTTATTATATATTTTGGCAATCAACAATGCTTCACCCTCTTCATATTTATTCATTTACATGTTATTTACCCTATTTATTTTTTATAATGATACTTTTAAACATTCAGTTACACAAACGCCAAGAATATGACCTCACTTATGCCTGACATCTCCCTATAGGATCACTGCAAATGGGGGGGGGGAAGGACTAGATTTCTTTTGTGTTGGACCTCAGAGCCAGACCTATAGGGTTCATCATCAAAGACTCATATATGAACCCCTGTCATCATTTATCCAGGTATGTCCCAGATTATCTTCAATCATGTCTACATAGCTTATTTATTAATTCATCAATTCACTAATAATCAAATGACATGTAGGGAGGGGTCACAAAAACTTGATATAGGTCCCTTGACTATCTAAGACATTGTCTACAGAATTAATTCTCATTGACAATATATGTCATTCATTAATTGACCTCAATGTTTCCTACATAGATTAATTAACATAATGCTTCATAGAAACCTCATTCGAATTATTTGGCCATGGCTGGCAATCATAAACTATATTTCATAACTTTTTAATCATGCAGTGAAAACCTTTTTGAAAAAACCACAAAACCAAGAAAAGAATTTTGACTATTACATTGTGTTCCATGCTCTTAACACATAGATGAAAACATAGGGCTCATGACTATGGTGGAATGTCTAAATCAGCCGACTGGGACCATTCTAAGGAGTACAAGACAGAGCAGATAATAAAAAGATTAAGACCTTGTGTTCATCCATCCCTGTGCTCCATCTTTCACTCAGTCAGTCATTTAGGTAGGTAGTGATTTGTGATAACATATATTTTATTTTCTATTAAGTAAACAATATCAATCTTCCCCATGCCAAAGAACATAAATACTATCACTTAACACTGTCTAAACCATCAACTTTAGCCAAAGAGGTAACACCCTCATGACATCTCTTTCCTAATGGATATCAATCTTTTCAATATAATTAATATATTACTATATAGTAGTAATTTTTGCCTAGCCGCATATTTTCATAATTGGAAAAGGCTTCATATTCTTCATTTAAATCTGTTTACACATTTGTGTATTAATAAGTTCATTGATCCAATTATAAATATAGGAAGAAAATTCATGGACATGGACATAATGACCAAAACCATGGTCCTTATATATCCCTGACCTTTGCCTCTAGACCACATCAAACAGGGACAATGGACTAGATTCCATTTAGTGTTGGTGTTGGACCTCAGAGTTCCAGACACGTAGTCATCATATATGACTCATACGCCACCAGTGGTCATCATCGATCCAATATTGTCCCTGTTTGTCGCCATTCGTTTCTACATTTATTGATCAATTCATAATTCCCTAATCACAATTTAAAAAATGATTATCTAGAAACCCACAAAGAGCCTAGAAATCTCTAGGATCTATTTAGAATCGTTCTCATATCAATATCACTTTCATTAATTATCCTCAATTTTTATTATATTCGTTCATCAATATAATCCTTCACATTAATCCCTTTTTTCTCGGTGGGCTATTTGGATTCCACCAATTATACCCTGTGATTTTTATTAATGCACTGAACCCCCTTAAGCAAAGTACTGAAGCTAAGACCAACACTTTGACTATTACTCACATGGTCTCCATGTTCCTAACACATGAATGCAACCCGAGATCACATGACCATGGAAGAATTCTTAAATATGCTTGACAGCTCCATTCTAAGGAGTACAAAGTAGAGGAGACAATGGAAAATTTCAGATCCTATCTCCATTGATTCCTCTTTACCACATATCATGTATTCATTTGGATGCTCATTAATTTTTCATAAGGAGGTATTTTTTTAATCCAAAGAAAAGCTTCAACTTGACACTGACCAAGAACAATGGCAATGGCTCTTATTTATCAGTGCTTATATAATTCTTAAGTAAAAAAGGCATAAATGCTTATTCTTTTTATTGCTTAATGAGCAGGAATGTTTTCAATTTTATTAACAATATTTCCGTGTCAACACATATATTTCTAGCTGGACACTGTTTCACTCTATCTATATTTTACATTTTTAATGGTTTGATCACTGATTCATTCATAATAATAAATTTAAATATATGAATCTAAAATAAGAAGATGAGTTTGGTGGGGCACCTAGGTGGCTTAATCAGTTAAGTGTCTGACTTCGGCTCAGGTCATGATCTCACAGTTCATGGGATTGAGACCCATGTGGGGCTCTGTGCTGACAGCACGGAGCCTGCTTGGGATTCTCTCTCTCCCTCTTTCTCTGCCCTACCCCCCTGCACTCTCTCTCAAAATAAATAAACTTAGAAAAAAAAGAAGATGAGCTTTGTACATTTCTACATTGACCCATGGGATCATTTACAACAGAAAATAGGCTACATTTTACTTTATGTGGACTGAGAGTTACAGACATGTAACACTCACATATCCAATTCCTACATCACCAGTCATCAACTATTCGTCTATGTTTGGGCCTGTTTCTCTTCATTTGTTTCTACATTTTTAATGATTAAATTGTTAATACATTGATAATAAAAATAAATGTACAATTCATAAAATCACAAAAAAAGACCCGTGAATAAACCTAACTTCTATCTGTAGAATCATGTAACACATAGATTATATCTTTCATTAATCAACCTCAGAGTTACACATTATCAATGAATCAACATTAATATTTCATATCATTTTTGTCATTGGGCCATAGTTAATTTTTTGATGATATTTATTACTTTTTAATAATACTGTGAATGTTCTTAAATCACCAAAACCAAGGTAAGATCTTTGACAATTATTCACCTTGGTCTCTTTTCTAACACAAAGTTAACATAACAGTCTTAATCACCATGGATACTAAAATCAGTTCAGTACATTTACTCTGAAGATATGATTAAATATGAGACAAGCAGACAATGTGATAAAAGATTGAGTTATTGTCTCCATATTTTCCACCATTCATTTGCATAGTCATTTGAGCATGTACTAATTTTTGTAATGTTTATTTTTCCGCTTAATAAAATAAACTTCAAACTAATCACTGACTGAGAATAATAACTGATTATTACCTATCACTGTCTAAATCACCCTTAGTCAAATACATAATATACATGGTCCTTTTATTTTTATCCATTCCTTATACTAATATGTATTTTCCTTAGTATATACTTTATTTTGCTTATGAACAAAGTTTCATTGTCTCCATCTTTCGTCATTTATTATATGTTTATTTAGTCTTCCATCGATAACTTTATAATAATATTTTAAAGCTTCATAAACTCCAAGAACAAGAACAAAATCCTTGTATATTCCTGACATCCATCTATAGGTTCCCTGCATAAAGGAGACTGGACCGCCTGGATGAGATTCCATTTGTGTTAGACCTCAGAGTTCCAGACACATCTCCACCATATAGGACTCATATATATATCACCTGTTTTCACTAGTGGGTCCAGCCCTGGCTTTCTTCCTCCATGACCACCTACATTTGGTCATTGTTTACCATTAACAAAGAAATACACATAAATCACGTGAAGAAACAAGAATAATATTCTTTAGTATCTCTACCATCCATCTACACAATAATTTCCACTGAGACCAAATTCCTTTCATTAACTCAGTGTAGTGTTTCATATATGCATTAATCAACACAGTGCTTCATATTAATCTGATATTTAACACTGGCATGTCTCATCTTCTTTGATTTTATTCAATACTTTTTTCAAGTAATTATTTAAATTCCAATTAGTTAACATTCACTGTAATATTAGTTTCAGGTGTACAATATAGTGATTCAACACTTCCATACATCACCAGGTGCTCGTCACAGATGCCCTCTTTAATCCCCATCCCCTATTTCACCCATCCCCCCGCCCACCTCCCCTCTGCTAACCATCAGTTTGTTCTCTACAGTTAAGAATCTGTTTCTTGGTATGCCACTCCCTCTCTCTTTTTTACCCCCTTTGCTTATTTGTTTTGTTTCTTAAATTGCACATAGGAGCGAGATCATATGGTAATTGTTGTTCTATGACTGACTTATTAACCTTAGCATAACACTCTCTAGCTCCATCCATGTCAATCCAGATGGTAAGATTTCATTCATTTTATAGGATTATATTTAATCCTTTTTAATAATACAGTGAAAATCTCTCTTAAAACAATAGTCTAGCCAAGAAGAACATCGAATATTACTCATATTACTCACACTGGTCTCCATGCTCCCCAAAAAGTAGCGCTTCTGAACGTGGACAACCTTCTATCATCTGGAACACACCCATTCTGCAGAGTACAAAACAACAGAACCACCACAACAACAAAAAGATGGAGACATTCTCTCCCTTGGCCCTTAATTCCAACTTTATTTTATTCAGCCATGGAGTCCATTTGTAAGTTGTGATCACAACTATCTTATGTTCTCTTAAGTGACCGATTACCATCAATATTGCCACTGACAAAGAATACGAACATTGACTGTTACTCATACTCAGCAAAAGGAGCAACTTCTGGTACCATTTATTTTCTTTCACCGTCAATGTTTGCAATATATATTCATTGTACTTCATACCTCACCACATATTTTTATACTCTGACCATGCTTTCCTCCCATCACCTTTATTTATTTGTAATATGCTTATTGCTGTTTTCACTGATCTGATTATAATTGTAGAATAAAAATGAATAAAAGCCAAGATCCTCGTATATTTTGACATCTATATAGGCCCATTTCAACAATGTGGAATGGATCTGTTTTGTGTTGGACCTCAGAGTTCCAGACACATGTATTCATCACACATGACTCCTATGCCATCAGTCAATATCATTGGTCCAGGACTGGCTCTTTTTTCTATTGTCATCTGGATCTGTTTATTGATTGCCTACCTAATATAGAATAAACACAAGTCACCAGAAAAAAATCACAAAATCCTTAAATACCCTTAACATCTATCGATAGGATCATCTCCACTGAGAACGAACTCTTTCATTAACTGAACTCAGTGTTTCCCATATGGGTTAACATCATATTGGTTCACATCAATGATATGTGATATGGGTATGCTTGGGCTTTTTGATTCTATTAAACACTTTTTAATAATACAATAATTTTAAAAAGCCAAAACATTCAAACCAATATAAGCACACTGGTTATAACTCACATTGTTGTCCATGCTCCTAAGACACAGATGCAAGCACCCAGCTCCTAAACCTGAAGACGCTTGAATGAGCTTAAGTGCATCCATTCTGAGGAGTACAGAACACAGGGGATGATAACAAATTATGGCCTCATCGTCATTGATCCTCACCTCTGCATTTCACTTCTCAGTCATCTAGGCAATCCTTCACTAAGAGTCTACTGTACTTATTTCATTTTCTCTGAAGAAAATGAACAACTTAGACCTTGTCCCTGACCCAGAAAATGAACACTGACTATTATTTATTTTGTCTAGATCATCCTTAGCCAAAGATTTAACAGTCCTATAACCATTTATTCTTCTTTGGACTTCACTCTTCTCAAATGTATTCATACTATTTCTTGCCTTACCCCATATTTTTATAATTAGAGCATACTTTGCTGTATTCATCTTTATTTATCTATTTATTGGTTATTTCATTCCTCCAATTATAATGGAATGAAAATGCATTAACAAACACAGAGACCAAAAACAAGATCTTTGCATAGTCCTAACTTTTGCCTACAGCATCCTTTCGAACAAAGAGAATGCCCTGTTGGACCTCAGAGTTCCAGACACATATTATTCACCATCATCCATGACTCATACGCCACCAGCCTTCATCATTGGTCCAGGGTTGGCACACTTTCTCTTTGTTCAGTTCTAAATTGTTTATTATGTCATTAATTCACATTAGCAATACAGTGAATATTATTAAGCAAACCACCCAAACCCACACAAGAACTTTGACTATTACTCACGTTGGTCTCCACGTTCCTAAATGCATAAATGCAACCACAGAGCTCATGGCTATGGAAGATGCTTACATCACCCCAAGTGCATCCATTCTGAGGAGTATAGAGCAGAGACGTTGATATAGAAACTTAAGCCCTTATCTACACTTACCCTTCCTTTCCACATTTCATTCACTCAATTTTTTACAGGTATTTTCGTTTTTCATTCTATATATATATTTCCTACTAACAAAGGGAACAACCTTGAACTTGGAACTGACCCAGAATTTAAAAATTGATTTTTAATTACCTGTGTCTAAATAATCCTTAGCCAAAGAAGTAATACCCTTGACCCATTTATTTTTTTTTCACTTTTTTATTTTATATATAGAGAGAATGAGAGAGTAAGAGTGTGAGAATCTTACACTAGCTTCAGGCTCAGCACAGAGCCCCACACGAGCCTTCCTCCCACAGCCCTGGGACCATGACCTGAGCCGAAATCAAAAGTTGGACACTCAACTGATGAGCCACCCAGGTGCCTCAATCCATTCATTTCTTAATGGGCATCAGTGTTTTTAATTTTTATTAATAATATGTCCTATCTCCCAACATATGTTCATAATTGGACAGTGCTTCATTCTCTCTTTATATTTCTTAAATGGTTCTAACATTGATCAACTAATGACAATAAATTTAAATCTTTAAATCCAAAATGACATGACCTTTATATATTTCTCACATCTGTCCATAAGATCATTTCCAAAACAGGGATTGAACTAATTATGTTTTGTGTTGGATCTCAGCATTTTAGATACTTATTTTTATTGTCCATGACGATCACCACCTGCCATCATCCCTCATCCATGTTTGGGTTTCTTTTCTTTTAATTTGTGTCTATATTTGTTATCAATTGAATCATTAATTGTCTGACAATAATAAAAAAAATTGATGATTTACAAAAAAGACCTCAAGAGTAAGATGCTTGAATGTCCCTACCATCTGTCTATACCACCATTTCCCACATGGACTGTATCTCTTCTGTTAATCAACCTCAATGTTGCACATTATCAGTCAAGTTGCATTATATCATATTTGCTATTGGACAATAGTCAACATTTCTACAAATTTAATGATTTTTAATAATACCGCAAAGCACTTAAACAAATGACCTGAATGAAAACCAGATCTTTGACTGTTACTCACCTGAGTGTCTTCCCTGACACAGAATAATAACAGGATGAAATGACACTATGTGGTCACCTTGATCACACGGAAACAGAAATCAGCTCCAGTATCCCTTCTGAAGAATACTAAGCAAAGAAGGCAATAAAAAGATTGAGACATCTTCTCTATTGATCCATACTTTCCACCATTCATATACAAAGTCATTTAGGTATTTATTAATTTATAATAACATTTATTTATCTCTTAATATTAATCAAACATAAAACTTATATGCAACTCAATAACCTCTGGTTATCATGGCAGATAATAAAATATTGAGACAATCTTCCCCTTAATACATACTTTTTTGATTCGTTTTCTTAGTCACTTGGGTATTTATTATATTATAGTGGTATTTCCTTCTTTTTCTTAGTAAATGAACCACTTGACCTCACCACTAACTCAAAGAAAGAACACATACTATTACACATCATCATCTGTATTCTCCTTACCCAAAATGTAATGCCCTTGATCTGTCTGTCCATGAACTCCACTAGTTCCAAGCTATTTAATGGTAATTGTTGCCTCACCAAGTAATTTCATAGTTGGTTATGCTTCACCCTTTTCATCTTTATGCACTGACATATTTCTCTCATTTATTTATTGTAATAAAAGCAAAATCCATAAAGCACCAAAGGCTAAGAACATGATCCTTAACCATTACTGAAATCTTTATATTGGCTCACTCCCACAGATATAAACACTTCAATCCCTTTTTGCAATGGACCTCAGTATATCATAGAAGTCTTGATCATAAAATATAGATCAGAATGCATTCCACTCACATCATTGGTCCATGGTTTTCCTTTTTCATATAATTTGCATATATATATATATATATATATATATATATATATACCACTCTCATCAGAACTAAAACACTGATTACTACTTACATCTCCTATGTGCTTTGTCCTCATAACAAAAGTAGTTTATACCTTTATCACTTAAGGACTGTTTAGGGAAATGCTGAAACAGAAATTTAAAGAGTTATAGAAATGAGTGACATGGATTTGATCTACTTTTAAAATCATCCCAAGTAGGGGAGGTGGGTGGAAGGTGGGGGAAATAGGGGATAGGGATTAAGGAGGGCACTCGTGATGAGCTCAGGATGGTATATGCAGGTGCTGGATCACTATACCATACACCTGTTAACTAACTTGAATTTAAATAACGTAAAAAACATAAAATAAAATCATCCCAAGTAATATTAAATCAAATTAATCATAAACTTTAAGGGCCCCTGGGTGGCTTAGTTGGTTAACCATACGACTCTTGATTTCAGATCAGGTTATGATCTCATGGTTCATGAGATCAATCCCTGCATTAGGCTCTGTGCTTACAGCGCAGAGCCTGCTTGGGATTCTCTCTCCCTCTCTCTCTGCGGCTCCACCACTCATTCTCTAAATAAATAAATAAGTAAGTAAACATTTTTTAAAATTTATTCATAAACTTTGGTTCCTCATCATTAGTACAGGCCTTTTTTTTTAGTTTATTCATATGTATAGAGATCCTAGAGATCTGGGTCTACACAGAATGCGTAATCAGTTCAGGTACATCCATTTTGCAGAGCATAAAGATGATGTTAAAAGAATTTTCTCCATGGAATCATGCTTTCTCCTTTCATTTCCTTAAAGTTTCAGATATTTATTAACTAATGTCTCTGTTACTTTGCTCCTTGCTTTTCTTCATTTTATTCATTATTACTATTATTACTTTTAGTAGTAGTAGTAGTAGTAGTAGTAGTAATAGTTAGTTTCAAGTGTAGTTCAAGTGACTCAGCACCTCCATACAACACTGGGTGCTCATCACAGGTGCACTCCTTAATCCCCAACACCTATTTCACCCATCCCCCCACCCACCTCCTCCCTGGGAACCCCCAGTGTGTTACTCTGTAGTTAAGAGTCCGTTTCTTGGTTTTCCTCTCTTTTTTTTTCCTTAATAAAATAAACAACCTGGAACTCACCATTGATCCAAAGCAAGGGCATCAACTATTACATATGTCTGACTTAAACCAGTGATTCTCAAAACATTGTTTATAAATGAGGCATTATGGGTGTGGGAACATATTTGCAATGAAGGTTCTTCGACCTCACTTGAATCTTGCTAAAGCAGAAATGCTGAGGGTAGGACCGGAAATCTATAGTTTAACCAGTCTTGCTGATGATTTTGGTGCTCACTACAGTGTGAGAACCACTGCTCTAGAGTACACTAACCCAGAGGGGTAACACCTTTAACCTACTGATTTCTTACTATATTGCAGTGTTTCCCAATTGCATAAACAAAAATTTCAACCTTACAACATTTTTTCTTAATTAATCCAGCATGAATTACTCTCTTCATCTATCTACCTACGTACTATCATCTACCTACCTATCTACCTACCTACCTATTACGTACTGATTTTGTTCACTTACTCTCCTAGAATAATTCCAATCTAGGGTCTCTAGATTTAAGAGTATGTTTTATAGTTTGCTTCTCTCTTTTTTCCCCTGTGCTCATCTCTTTCATTTCTTAAATTCCACATATGAGTGAAATCATATGGTATTTGACTTTCTCTGAATGACCTATTTGACTTAGCTTAGTACACTCTAGATCCATCCATGCCTTTGCAAATTTTCATGCTTTGTTATGGCTGAGTAATATTCCTTTGTCGTGTGTGTGTGTGTGTGTGTGTGTGTACCACAGCTTCCTTATCCATTCATCAGTTGATGGAAATTTGAGCTCTTTCCATAATTTGACTATTGTTGATAACACTGCTTTAAACATCATGTACATGTGCCCCTTTGAATCAGTATTTTTGTATCCTTTGGGTAAATACCTAGTAGTACAACTGCTAGATCGTAGGGTAGTTCTATTTTTAATTTTTTGGAGAACCTCCATACCTTTTCATTTAACTTGTACATTCTTTAAAGATATAAGTACAAACAAGAACCCGCTGTCCACTCTGCATTCAAAGACTGTACCTTACATATTTCTGTGAGTTGCTTCATTGAATTAACAACTTAGATCTTTTCCCCAGAAGAATGTTTATACACTGTGGTGCAAACCTAAGATGGAATTAGAAATATTTATGAATGTGAATGTAAAATCCTCAAACCTTTAAAAAAACTGTATCAATACAGGAGTGCTGATGCATAGGGGGACATGTACCCCAATGTTCAGAGCGGCATTTTCAACAATAGCCAAATTATGGAAAGAGCCTAAATGTCCATCAGCTGACGAATGGATCAAGAAGATGTGGTTTAGATGGCCAACAAACACATGAAACAATGCTCAGCATCACTCATCATCAGGGAAATACAAATCAAAACCACACTGAGATACCAACTCACGCCCGTCAGAGTGGCTAAAATGAACAACTCAAGAGACTATAGATGCTGGCGAGGATGTGGAGAAACGGGTACCCTCCTACACTGTTGGTGGGAATGTAAACTGGTACAGCCACTCTGGAAAACAGTGTGGAGGTTCCTCAAAAAACTATCAATAAAACTCCCCTATTACCCAGCAATAGCACTGCTGGGGATTTACCCAAGGGATACAGAAGTGCTGATGCATAGGGGCACATGTACCCCAAT
>JAQQST010000521.1:0-15201 GCA_028646485.1 Cryptoprocta ferox
TGTGTTCCTTGCAACATTTTCCTCATAGAATCCCTCTTAGGATTTCTTGTAGGGCCGGTTTGGTGGTGATGAATTCTCTCAATTTTTGTTTATTTGGGAACACCTTTATCTCTCCTTCTATTTTGAATGACAGGCTCGCTGGATAAAGGATTCTTGGCTGCATATTTTTCCTGTTCATCACATTGAAGATTTCCTGCCATTCCTTTCTGGCTGGCCAATTTTCGTTAGATATATCTGTAACCACTCTGATAGGTGTCCCTTTGTAGTTAGGGCCCTTTTATCCCTATATGCTTTCAGAATTCTCTCTTTATCTTTATATTTTTCCAGTTTCACTATGGTATGTCATGCCAAACGTCGATTCAAGTTACGTCTGAGGGGAGTTCTCTGTGCCTCTTGAATTTCAGTATTTATTTCCTTCCCCAAATTGGGGAAGTTCTCGGGTATAATTTGATCAAGCACCCCTTCAGGACCTTTTTCTCTTTCTTCATCTTCAGGAATTCCTATGATACAGATATTGTTTTGATTATATCACTCAGGTCTTGAATTCTCCTTTCGTGCTCCTGGATCAATTTCTCTTTTTCTCGGCTTCCTCTTTTGCTATAACTGTGTCTTCTAATTCACCTATTCTCCTCTCTGCCTCTTCAATCCGTGCAGTGGCTGGCTCCATTTTATTATGCACCTCATTTATAGCCTTTTTTAACTCGTCACAGCTATTCTGAAGGTCCCTAGTCTTTGTATCAATAGCTTCTTTGATGCTTTTTTCAAGCTCAGCGATTAATTTTATGATAATTGTTCTAAATCCTTGCTCAGTTATGTTGCTTATATCTGTTTTGAGCAGTTCTGTGGCTGTGACTTCTTCCTGGAATTTCTTTAGAGGAGAGTTCTTCCATTTCGTCATTTTGGCTAGCTTTCTGTCCCTTGTCAGTTTTAAAAGCTCGTTATGCACTGTGCACCTGTTAGTATTGCTCTATTAAAGGAGGCTCATTGACTGTCCAGGGCCTGTCCATTCAGGAGGTGTTCTTTTAATGGTCTCTCGGTTTCTCTTGTTGTGTCTTTGTTTATTTTATTTCCCTGGTCAGTGATATTTGGGACTCTCCATGCGTACTTTGGCTTGTTTCTTGAGGTATCCCTGAAAAGGAAAACAGACAAACACACAGGGAACAAAAGCATGCAAACACACAGACAAATCAAACGAGCAAACCAAAAGGGGAAAGAAAAAAAAGAAAAGTAGAGAATAGAAAAGAAAAAAGAAAAGAAAAGAAAAGAAAAGGGGGGGACAGAAACAATAAAAGACAAAGGGCAGTCTAAAAGCGTAAAACCAGCAGAGGGGAGAGATAAGATGAGATAAGGGAAAATATATCTGGATGGCAAGAATTGATCTAATCACGGCAATGCATCAATGTTGGTCTTTCCCGGGCTCCAGGGGGGTAAAGGAGAAAAAGAAAAAAAGCAGCTCTCCCATGCAGATGGGCGTGGTTTGGTGTAGGTAGGTCTGGAGGGCTGCTCTCCAAGGCCCCGCCTTGGTGGTTGCGGGGAGAAGAATGTCGGTGCCCCAAACCTTTCTCCGACCACGCGCTGCAAGCCACTCTTTTGAGTCTGATCTTCCTGTGCCGAGGGTGAGCTTAGCTGCTTTTTTCCAAGCCCTGCCTTGTTTCCAAATCCTAGTCCACGCACTTTAATGCTACCTCCTGAGATGAGATGTACTCCTGTAGGTGGGCGGGCGGCTTCCTAGCTGGGATTGAGTAGAGGGACTGGGGAGCAGTTTTCTCCTGGCTCTGCCTGGAATCTGCGTGGAGCCCAAGGAAAATGCGCCAGCTAAAGGGGACAGATTTCTCACCCCACACCCAGCGGTTATATATGGGATGAGAATATCCCTCTCTGTCTCAGGCCAAGGTTTTTCTCTTCTCTAGAGACAGCTCTATGAGCGTTTTCAGCCTCTCTTTCTCTTCCCCTTGTCCCTCCGTGGCTCTACGCTGGTTGGGGGGGGGCTCCCCTCCACACCTTCGGGGCCCGGCCTGTTTTTATTTCCCCAGTTTGCACTCACTCAGACACCTATGAGGCTGTCTTCTTTTTGGACTCTGTGTGTTTTCCTCCCACTCTTGCAGATCAGAGTATTGTGGCTTCAGTCTTTCTCAGTTTGATAGTTGTGGGCGGGCAAAAATTACAGAGCTCCCTACTTCTCCGCCATCTTGCCCCCCAGTCCCTTGGGTGCCTTTTATCATGTTCAGGAAGTTTCCTTTGATTACTAGTGTGTGGAGTGCTCTTAACAGAAAAGGGTGTCGAATTTGGTCAAATGCCATTACTTTGTCAGCTGTGTCATTTTTGTCCTTTATTCTATTAATATGGTGACTTACAGTGATTGATCTTCATTCATTGAACCAGTCTTCTGTTCCTGCGATAAATCCCATTTGGTCATAGTATACAGTCCTTTCTATATCTTGCTGGATTCAGTTTGCTAATGTTTTGTTGAGGGTTCTTGTCTTGATATTCATCAAAGACATAAGTCTGGTTTTCTTTTCTTGTAAAATCTTTGTCTGGTATTGGTATCAAGGTACCAATGGGTCCTCATATAAGGAAGCACTGTCCTTATCAAATGAGTTGGGACATATTCCCTCCTGTTCTATTTTTTTGGAAGAGCTTGTGAAGCACTGATATTAATTCTTCTTTAGGTGTTTGGTAGAATTCACCCGTGAAGACATCTGGGCGTGGGTTTTTCTTTGTTCCCCTGCACGTTTGTACAATCAGTCACTAGCAAAGGCCTGGCTGGGTGTTGGGCGCCTGGAAGTAAGTGTTGGCTAACATGCAACAGCAAGACTTTTTATTTCCCTGGGACCTTGACGTGTTCACTGGCAGTTCCTCTGAGTACCTGTAAGGACTCATTCCATAGAGTCGCAAAGTGAGGTTAACGTACCTCCTCTGCAGTGGGAAGGGGCGTGCAGCCCTGGCCCTAGGGTGGCAGGCACGACATACTCACCGTCATCCAGGACGACCAGCAGTGGAGCCAGGAGGTCACACATGCCCTGGACATAGCCGATATCAATGTGCTGCCAGATGTAGCTACAAGAGAGAGACAAGGGGCCTGTGGAGGGCACTTACGACCTCCGTCTCTCCAACCCACTCGTCCTCTTCCTCCCTCCTGCCACCCCCCCGCACCATTCCTCCCTGGACCGCTCACTCCCTCAGCTCCTGCCTCCATCCCTTCCCTAGTCTCTCACTCTCTTCACACATCCTATTCTCAGCCACCAGGATGGCCTTCCTAGAGCCCAGCTCAAAGAGGCCACCACATGCTCACAGGTTCTCCACCATGAGACAACGTGCAAACTCCTCCACTGGGGGTATAAGGCCCTGTCTTCTGTCCATCCATCTTCACAGCCCCACCGTCACCTCCCAGTACTTCTTCCTTTCTGGCACACACTCACATCACAGTGCTTTGCCCTAGCAGTTCTATGCCTGGAGTTCCCATCTGCTCTCGAATTGTAACTACTGTTTATTGAGCATTTACCGTAGGCTCAGCCACTAAACATACACTGCACCATGAAATTCTCAAAATAATTATATGCAAAGGGTATTGTCGTATCCCATTTCACGGATGAGGAGACGGAGGTACAGAGAGATAAGTGACATGCGTAGTGTCATACTAATAATAAATGGCAAAGGCAGGAGTTGAACCCAGGGGCCCCACCCCCGGGTATGTGTATGCCCAGTGGTTTGTTCAGACTCTCCTAATTTAGCCAAAGGCTACCTTCATGTCACCACCTCCATGGGGGTTTCCATGCTTTCTCCCAAGGCCATAACCCCACAAAAGTCAGTCTATTCTTCCTTCTCCCCCAGCACCTTCCCATTTTAATGTAACATATATTAAAGTTAATTTTATTTGTATCTCCTCAACTCGTTTTCGAGAGGCAGTGATTGCTGGGACACTATAAGGCAGAATAGTTAAAGAGGTAGTACTGATTAATAAAAATGAGTTAGAGCAGGGGTTGGCAAACCTTTCCTGGGAGGTCCAGATAATTATTATTTTTAGCTTTACAGGCCATAAGTTCTCTGTCTCAACTACTCAACTATGCAGAAACCATCATAGATACTATGCAAACAAACAGGCATGGCTGAGTTCTAATAAAACTTTATTTACAAAAACAGGTGGTGGGCTGGATTTGACCTGTGGGCTGTACTAGTTTTTTTTTTAATGTTTATTTATTTTTGACAGAGAGAAAGAGAGAGAGAGAGAGCGCCAGAGGGGAGGGGCAGAGAGAGAGAGGGGGACAGAGGATCTGAAGCTGGCTCCATGCTAACAGCACAGAGCCCGACATGGGGCTCGAACCCACAAAATGTCAGATCATGACCTGAGCCAAAGTTGGACACTTAACTGACTGAGCCACCCAGGTGCCCCTGTACCAGTCGTATATGAATCCCTGAGTTAGAGTAGAATGGAAAGATGTCCAGGATGCAATATTTGTTTCATTTTATTTGAGAGAGAGAGAGGGAGAGAGCAGGGGAAGGGGCAGAGGGAGGGAGAGGGAGAAGAAGAAGGAGAGGGAGGGAGAGGGAGAGAGAGGGAGAGAAGGAGAGAGAGAGAGAATCTTAAAACAGGCTCCATGCTTAGCACAGGGCTTAATGGGGGGCTCGATCCCATGACTCTGGGATCATAACCTGAGCCGAAATCACAGTGGATGTTCAACCGACTGTGCCCCCCAGGAGCCCCCCATGATACATTAAGTGTAAGAAGCAAGTGGGAGAAAAATATAATGTTAATCCCACATAAGTAAAGTTAAAAAGACATGAAAACACGTATGCTCTCATGTTATATAATATAGTATCTGTGGTGTTATCTGACACCCATATGACTTGGGAGAATATTCACTATATCGTTGGCAGTAGTTTCTTTTAGGTGAGGGGCATTGATAACTGGACAGGGAAGCCATTCCTCTTTGTACCTTATGAACTTCTGGTTTCCTTGGTTGATTTAGGTATTTAATAAGCCCAAGTTCCTTTCATTTTACATAAAATATTTAGTATGTAATGAGAAGTAATAAGAAGCTCCAGATCTTGGCTGAAAGAAAAAAAGCACAGATTCAAGAGCCTGAGAGATGTGGGCAAGAGTTTCTGTTCAGCCACTGCCCAGCTGGGGACTCTGAGCAATGTGGTACCCCCTCAACCTCCAGTTCTTCACCTGTAAAAGAGGATATTTACCCCACAGGCTTCAGCTGCGAGGACTAAGTGAAACGCTGTTAGTAAAGGGCTCAGGATGGTGCCAGGTATACAGTAAGTGCTTAATAAATGCTATTATTATCATTGCTATGATGGTTACCTTATTATCAGGTGGGCTGGAATGAATGCCAGGTGGGCAAGGTGGCAACGGCAGAGGCTGCAGTCTGGCTGGGCTCTCTAGAGCCCCTCGCCCCTGCCCCACCCCTCCCGCTCCCCTGGAGACCACGCCCTCCCACCCCCCTCCTGCCCCCCAGCCACCTGCACATGACGTTCCTCAGCTTTTCCAGGTTGGCGGGCGTGAAGTAGCAGTAGTTGCGGTCACATCGCTGCACGTCTTTCTCGATGCGGTGCAGGTTCACTGTGTACAGGTCCAGGAGCTCCGGCTGCAGGCCCCCAGGAGGGGGAGGGGAGAACAACCACACCTCAGCTCGTCACAGAGAGGTCGTGTTCCAGGCTGTCTCCCACCTCCTAACCCCCTCCTGTCGCCACTGAAAAGAACGTCCTTTTCCCAGGCCCCGTGGGTGTTTGATTTTATTTTTGTGGTTTTCCGAGAAAGCCTCTTCTCGCTTTGTATGTTGAAAGCCCTTTTTCTTTCCTTCTATGCACTCTAAGGTGCATAGATGCATTCTCCCCACTGTGCGCATAGGGTTGTAACTAGCTGGGGGTGCACCCGCCCCCCGCTGAACCCTGGACAGGAGGAACAGGAGCCAAAGCAAACAGGAGTCCTGTTCTGGCATAAGCTGGACTTGCTGCCTTGACCCCCATCTGAGGAAAAGGTTCAACGATATGGCAAGAAAAAAAAATAAGGAACATTTAAAGGCCAAAAATTAACCCACGAAGACAAGAAATATGAAATCTGGCTTTTGCCTTGAGGGAAGCTTCCAAATGTGGAAAATTTAAGCTTGGATTTAATGGTTTGGGGATCCTTCTCCCTGAAGGGAAGGAATCTAATAAGAGACTTTCGTGCATTATGGCAGGATCCCCAAAGAGCCACATCCCCAGTAAGGGAGAGGTAGAAAAAGCTACTTACATCTGGGGCCTCAAAGACAACTACCTGTCTTGAATATCGGTGTCAAATGAAGTGTAAAATATATCTCCCTGGATAACTAACAGCCTCAGACCAGGTTTACAGCTAATGCAGGTGGATAACTGAAGAGCAAAAGTAACTTCTAGAAGAAGGTGGAGAAAAAATCTAAGACGACAACTAGCCACCAGGAGCAGGAAGACTGGGGAAGGCCTGAGGCTCTTGGAGAGCATTCGTGAGACATATGAAACAAACAGAAACCTTTGATGTGTCTGAATGTTCTAGAAGAGATTTAGAAAACTGGCAGAGCTTGGGGGTTGGGAGGAGTGAATTAATGATTCATATGCAGCAAACATAGGAAAAGAATACAGAGACGACGAAATGAAAACACATTCAGGGAAAATGAAATTTTCTTGCAGGAAATAAAAAGTAAATACCACTTACTGCATGATGTGTATACATTTGTCGTTACACAAGTGTGAACAACAGATAGTCATTTAACTAAAATTATTAGAACTGTAGCAGACGGATGGGGAAGGGGTCACTCGTGAGGGGGAGGATGTGGGGGTGAAATGCCATGTCTGGAACTAAAGAAAAAGGAAAAAGAGCAAGAAGTAGCAATACAAGTATGTTATTTACAGACACTGGGGTAAACACCAGGTAAACCGCTACTGCCTCTGGGGAGGGCTACGTGGGGGCAGATGGGGGGCACTTCTGGGTTTTGTGTTCAGCCTGGTCTCTCTGACTCTGAATTTACACTATGGGCATGTATATCTTAGCTATACCATGTTCTTTAAAGGAAAACGGATACCCACAGTGCCTGGCTCAGAAAACCTCCCATTCAGTGGACAGCCTTTGGCTTGGACTTTTTGGCAAGAAAGTAAACTTGAGTATTTAAAAGAGGTTGGACCTGAGTGTACCCCACGATGCCCATCATCGAGGCTGCTATTGGTGGAAAGCTCACTGCACATCAGGCACAGGGGACTGGACTCACTAATTCTGAGAACAGCTCAGGCAGGAAGGCACTCGACTGATAGACAACTGAGGCTCAGAGAGATAGAGAGAAGTGCCCCCGCTGGGACTGAACCCGGGATGATTTGACTGCAAAGCCAGTGTTCTTTAAATACTCTATCGTCTTCCCTTCCAGAAGGGCTTCTCCGGTGCAGCCTCTGTGATGGGGAAAATGTAACAGATCAGAGAGGTCATTCCGGGAAACCGAGGCTTGTGGACACACCCACTGTCCCATGGCTGTTAGGTAAGGAAATCGAGTGGAGGAGAACCCTGGTGACTTACAGAGTAAGTGACGCCGCTGGAAGACACGGGGGACACCTCGCTGTTGGCAGAAGTGGCCACGGCCAGAGAAGCCAGGGCAGGGAAGAGACTTTCCATCTCGGGCTCCTCTGAGAGGTTGTCCTCACCGTCCACATGGTCGTGCTTCTCCACCTCACTGCGCCCCCAGCCCTCCATCGCGGCCTCCTTTTCGGGCAGGCCCACGTCCATGCTGCCAGTGAGGGACATGAACTCGTCCATGCTCTCGTTGGCCAGGAGGTCGCTCTCCAGGCTGTCCTGCACGGCCAGCTCCTCGCGGGGGGCCTCATCCCGGGAGGTGGTGGCCTCACTGCTCTGCCCGTCATCCACGCTGCCGTCCCCAGGCCGAAGCGCCAGAGGAGCATTCCGCGGGGCATCCATGACACCATCTTCTGTGCTCAGGCTGGGCTCCGAGTGCTCCGAGAGGCCTGAGGAGAAGTTGTGGGATGACGGGTGGCCGGAGTCCGGGGAGCAGGTGCCATTCACCAGGTTCCCACTGGGGATCTTGGGCTGTCTCTCCTCCAACCTGCCTTCTGCCTCCACCTGCTCCACCTCGTCCACAGACTCAAACACCTGCAGACGAGGCACACACACACGGAGACGTTAGGATGTCCTCTGCTTGCCTCCCCAGCAGAAGCCTAAATATCCGCCAGCAGGGGACTGGTTTGGTTCAAATACGGAACATGCATATGGAATACTGTGCCGTCGGGGAAAAGAGCAGGACGGGCCTGGTGTAATACACGCACCCACTGTGGAAAATAAAAAAGTGACCTACCACATGGAAATGCCCAGAATGACCCAGAAATACGAAAGCACTGAAACTGATTGAGGCGGACTAGGGAAGTGGACCTTTCATCACAAAAAGTTATTTGCACATAGCTTTTTAAAGGAAAAAATGAATTAATCACATAAGAAACAGTCTAAAAACCGCATATTGTTCCCGGTTGACTATTACAGATCCATTTTCCAAAGTAGTTAGATGTAGATGAGACACTATGGAAATGTCTCCGGGACACAGGGCAAGGGTTTATTTGTGGTTCTTTATGTCCTGAGGCCACATCCCATCAAGGATAGACAATATAAGACCATGTTCCAAGGTCATGTGAAATATTTCTTCTGTGTGTTTATGTCACTGATGTGATCTGCTGTTAATTTCAAGTGTTTCCAGTTTAAAAAAATTTTTTTTATCCTGATTCAATTGTGTTAAATTATGTCAAAACAAAATTTGCCTAACTCTAAAGTCGGAAGTAGGAAACAAGGGATATTCAGGGAAATGTAGCTTCCTCCCTTGTGTCCTCCCCTGCCTCCTGTAGGTAATCATTCCGATTCACTTCTGACTTTTTTTTATCCGTTGTTTCTGAAAACAGATATATTAACATTTCCTGTGTTAATGCCAAAGGTGTCACGGTATGCGTGTTTTTGGGGCTTTGCTTTTTATTTAATATGGAGTGGGACAAGTTAACATTTCACTGAATAAAATGGAAAGCTGTGCAATAACACATATCATAGAATGTATGCAGAAATCTCCAAAAATTACCAAACTTTGCACTGTGTTGTCCTCATACTGTGTGCATACTTCGCTGTATATAAAGGCAAACAGAAGGTCTAGAAGGATACACAGCAAAATGACAGCATTTCTAGGGAGGGCAAGTGGGGGTTAGGAAGGGTCAAAGCCAAATTTAACTCTCTCTGCAATATTTTAATTTTGTACAGGGAGAAGAGATTCATACATTACTTGTGTAGCTAAAAAAGCCATTTTTTTAATTTTATAACTTTTTTAACGTTTATTTGTTTTTGAGGGAGGGAGAGACAGAGGGTGGGGGGGCAGAAAGAGAGGGAGACACAGACTCTGAAGCAGGCGTTCCAGGCTCCGAGCTGTCAGCACAGAGCCTGATGCAGGGCTCGAACCCACAAACCGTGAGTTCATGACCTGAGCCGAAGTCAGACACTCAACCTACTGAGCCACCCAGGCACCCCTGAAACTTCATTTTTAATGCTAGCATAAAGCAAGTAAGCCGTAAGTGACTTGTAGATGATGGACATCCAAACCCTTTACTCCAAGCTGGAGGGATGGGGGGATGGTGGGGCACCCCCCGGAGGGTCACCTGTGTGCTGCTGCTGGAGTCGCTCTGCAGGCGGACGTGCTGGCGGCCGGAACTGCAGCTCTGGGAGGACTGAGAGTAAAAGGGACAGAGAGAGAGGGAGAGAGAGCGAGTGAACGAGAGAGGGGGAGGGATTGAGGGTGTGAGGCTGCATCCTGGCTCTGGGGCCCCGCACTCAGCTCAGGCACGGAGATTCCGCAAGTGTGCAGCTTCCTATCTGTACCAGGAGAAGAGGGGGGACGCCCTCTGTCCCCTGGCATCCCCCCCAGGGGCCACAGCGGCCACAGGACCCCCCTCCTACTCTTGCCATCAGAAAAACCCACCTTTAACTGCCCTGTCTTCGAGACCTTTGGCTAAATACTTAAGTTCAACTCAGAGTGACTGGCGATATGACTGGCCTGATTTTTTTTTTATTCCCCTCTCTATACACATGCTTTTGCCCTGTAGCTTCTAGTTCCTGCCCACTCGGCTGCCAGGCTTGGCTGTGTGACCTGCTTCGGCCAGTGGGATGTTAGTTAGAAATCTCACCAGGGCAGAGGTTTAACAAGTACTGTGTATTTCCGCTTTGCTTCTCTGTGATCTGCGTTCACTTTGCGAACATGCCCAGGTCAGCCTGCTGGAAGAGGGGATGTGTGGGGCACAGCCTGGCCACCTCAGACATGTGACAGAGCCCAGCGAAGATGAACAAGCCTTTTAGTTGAGCAGGCACCGACAGCAGACACAAGAGTGAGCCCGGCCAGCCCCGCCCAGGGCAGAACCGCTCAGCCGACCAGACTCATGAGTATACAAGAAGGGGTTAATGTTAGAAGTCACCGACTTTTGGGGGTTCCCTGCTATCCTATGCAGTATTATTGTTGGCAAGGGATGCGTGTGCAGCACTGGGGAAGAGAATTAACTTTCTTCTCAGCTCCTCCTTTGGGCTGCTAAACTGGATGAGAGGGCAGGTATGTCTGTGATTTGGTCACTGGAAGGTTCCTGGCATTCCAGGACATTCCTGACGGCTGTTGGCACATAGTAGGTCCTCGGTGAGCACTGGCTGAAAAAATGGAAGCCTAGCACTCTGCTAGGCGCTTCATAGGCACTACCTCATTTGAGCTGTACACAAACCTCCCCTATCCAAATGGTTGTCCCCATTTTAGAGATGAGGAAACTGAGGCCCAGAAATAAAGGTGCTTGCTTGAGGTCCCAGAGCTAGGACATGGTGAAGCTAGAGTCAAACGCAAGTCTATCAAAGTCCACAGTAACCTTCCACCCAAATGCTAGGGGTGAGACTCAGTCCAAAACTCCAGACACCCAACCTTCGCCATTCCTACAACAGCTGAATGGAGCAGATCCTGGCCTTTACTGCCCCCTGTGCTCCTGGAGGCATCCCGCCCATCACCTCATTGCTGATGGTGGAGTCCCGGTGCATCATCCGGTGCAAGTGGCTCTCCAGGCTGGCCCCCGACGAGCATTTCGCCAAGGCAGCCGCGTGGGACTCCCGCTCCCTCTGCCGCACGATGGCCTCGCAGCCCAGCCATTCGGCCATGGTCTGGGCGTAGCACGCGTGAATCTGCTCGTCCACCTGCCGGGGCAGATGCAAGGTCACCCCTAGGGAGAGCCAGCCCAACCCAGAAGAGACTGATAGCTCTGACGTGGGACCCTGAGCCCCGGAGACACCCACCCACCATTCATGGACGTCCAGCAGACATTGACTGAACACCTACTATGTGCAGGGCACTGGTGAGGCCCTGGGGATACACAAACGTGCACAAAGCTACTACTTTCAATGTTCCCTTCCTTCTTTCCTCCCTCCGTTCCCTCCTTCCTTCTTTCCTCCCTCCCTCCCTTCCTTCCCTCCTTCCTTCTTTCCTCCCTCCCTCCTGCACGCCCTCTCTCACTCTCTCCTCCCTCCCTCCCTTTCTTCTTTCCTTCATTCACTCATTCACTTATCCATTCAATTTGGGAAGCACCTGCTCTATAATAGGTACCAAGCTAGGCATCTGGGATACAAGACGAGCAAGATGATTCATGCCATCCATCCATCCACCTACCCAACACATTTACTGAGCGCCTCCCATGCGCCCACCACGGGGCCAGGTGCAGACGATACAAAGACAAACAAAACTGACCTCTCCCTTGACTCCAGGATTGGCCTTATAGAAGGGCTACAGATTTCAAGCATTTTCCTTGTGGGATTTCAGCAGACAGAAGGGCAGCTTGCATTGTTTCTGTTACACAGCCTGGGTAACTGAGGTTCTGAAACCACCAGCCCTCTTTTTTTTATATAATTTTTTAATGTTTTATTTATTTTTGAGAGAGAGAGAGAGAGAGAGAGAGAGCGAGAGCACAAGTGGGGGGAGTCAGAGAGAGAGGGAGACACAGAATCTGAAGCAGGCTCCAGGCTCTGAGCTGTCAGCACAGAGCCTGATGCGGGGCTCAAACTCACGAACAGTGAGATCATAACCTGAGCCGAAGTCAGACTCTCAACCGACTGAGCCACCCAGGTGCCCCATAACATTAACTAAGCACTTAAAATTAACATATGGGCTCCAGTCATCAAGACAGTGTGGTATCAGCTACATATTTCTCATTACAGGGTGGTATTAGATGAACGGAACAGAATGGAGAATCGACACTAATATGCCCACCTGATTGCTGACAAGGGTGCAAAACGGAGGAAGGCCAGCCTTTCCATCGAGCGGTGCCGGAGCAGCCAGACCTCAAAGGCCAAAAAACGAATCTTGACCTAAACCACTCACTGGATTCAAAAATGAGCTCAAAACGGATCACAGACATAAGTGTAAAATGTATAGCTATAGAATTTGATAAAACTTGGAGAGAAGAAACATAGGAGAAAATCTTTGGGATCTGGGGCTAAACAAAAAGTTCTTCCACTTGACACCAAAAAGCACAATGTATATGAGGAAACACTGATCAATTGAACCTCATCAAAATTTTAAAAATTTATTCTGCACAAGATCCCATTAAGAGGATGAAAGACAAGGGGCTCCTGGGTAACTCAGTCAGTTAAGTGTCTGACTTCAGCTCAGGTCATGATCTCGCCGTACGTTGAGTTCGAGCCTCGCATTGGGCTCTGTCCTGATGGTGTGAAGGCTACTTGGGATTCTCTCTCTCCTTCTCTCTGACCCTTGCTCACACACACACACTCTCTCTCCCAAAAATAAATAAATAAACTTAAAAAAATACGAAAAGGAAAAGAGTGATGAAAAGACAAGAAAGACACAGACTGGGGAGAAAATATTGGCGAACCATTCATCCAACAAAGAATGACTGTCTAGAGCATATGAAGAGGCCCAAGGCCACAGTAAAAACCCAAGCGATTCACTTAGAAAATGGACAGAAGACACGCACAGACATTTCATCGAAGACACACTGACGGCAATACGCATGTGCAAAGACGCGCAGCATCACTGGTCATTTGGCAAATGCAAGTTAAAATCACAGTGAAACGTCATTCACCCCTGCCTGAGGGGCTGACAGAAAAAATCGGGCCGGGACCGCACCCCAGTGAGGACGCAGGTGTGGATCACTCATCTGTTGCTGGCGGGAAGAAAAAATGGCACCGCCACTGCAAAAGCTTGGCAGTCTCTCACAATACTGGGCAAGCACACCACGTGCCCTGGCGACTGTAATCTTGAACACTTAACGACAACTTACGCTCCCAGGAAAACACGAACGTTCACAGCAGCTTTACTTGTAAAGCCCAAATTGGGCACCAACCCACCTATCCCTCAACAGGGGGCTCATCAAACATCCATTCCATGGAACGCCATAGAACACTTGGCCATAAAAAGGAGAGATCGCCAGAGGGTTGTGCTGAGTGAAAAAGTCCATCCCAAAAGGGTATATGCTATATGATTCCACGTATGCATGTTCTGGAAATGACAAAACTACAGGAATGGAAGAACGTTCTGGTGGTCATCAGGTGTCCTTAAGCTGGGAGTGAGAGCGGGGAGGCTGTGGCCTCAACAGGGCAACAGGAGGACCCTGGTAGAGCCAGAAATGTTCAGTTTGTTGACCGTGATAGTGATACACAAACTACTCATGTAAGAAAACTGTGGAGAACTACACACACACACGCGCGCACACACACACACACACACATGTCAGTGCCCTGGTTGGGATAGTACAGTTTTGTAAGATGCTACCATTGGGAGAAATTAGATAAGGGATACATGAAATCCTTCCACATTATTTCCTAGAGCTGTACGTGAATCTCTAATTCTCTCAAAATAAAGTTTATTTTACACAATGGCATCTGTGGCTTGGTTGTTTCTACCGGACAGCACTGCCCTGGAGCCTTCAGCTCCCCCACGTTCCCCGGCACCACCTTGGTCCAACACGGAACCAGAGCGCGTCCATCCCCACAGTACCTGGCTCCTTTTGTTGCCAAAGGCCCCACTGCCCGACAGACGTAAACCAACCTCCTTCCTTTCTGTTTCCGTCATCCCGAACTGATAGTGGCCCAGGAGGAAGGGCCACACGGCCTTGCGGATCTCCGGCTGGATGCCCCCATAGTAGATGAGGCGTAGCAGCTCCTGTTCCTCGTAACTCTGTGGTAGGTGGGAGGAAGTAAAGGGTTTGGTCAACAGAAAACCAGGAGGTGGGCTCCGTGGACCTGGCAGTCCCACTTCTCAGACCTGGTCCTTAGAGATCATGGGGTGAATAAGCAAAGCCGTATGTACTGGGATATCTATCATGGCATCATATGAGAAAGCAAAACACTGGAAAGCCCCCAACTGCCCGTCGATGAGGGAGGTGGGTCGGGAATGGTGCATCCCTACAGGGGAATACCAAGCAAAGAGTAAAAAGAGCGGAAGGCGCATCCATGAGAACTTAAAAAGATGTTCAATGTATATTATTAAGTGGAAAAAAACAAGGTACAGAACACATCTAGTGTGAGTCCATTAAAAAAAAAAGGCCAATATATAATGAATTAATATTTGTACTTAACTTTTAGTCAATTTTGTGCATTGTGTTTATTTGGCCATACCATCTCAAAGTTATTAACCTTGACTCAGCTCAGAGAAAATTGTTTAAAAGCAAATCAATCCAAAATGAACATTTCCAGCTGGTTCTTCATACACTAATAACGTCTGTGCACAGTAGGGTCACTTTAATAACTGTTTGCTGGTTTGTCAAATAGATTTGCCCTCTTTTTAAAATTCATTTTCAGGCAAAGCCTTTGCAGTTATAATTAGTCCCACTGGGGGGATTAGCAGGCCCTCTGTGTGTGTGTGTGTGTGTGTGTGTGTGTGTGTAAAAATGCCAATGACTGCTGAAAAGCTACTCTGAAGGGCAGTGGGGTCCCGTCTCCTCCCATCTCTTTACTTTACATTCCAAAATTACAAACATATTTCACATTTTTAAGTAGGTGCTACACCCAACATGGGCGAAAGCTCACGACCTTGAGACCAAGAGCCCCATGCTCTACCGACTGAGCCAGCCAGGTGCCCCACAGATTTCCACCTTGATGCTAATCTTAGATGTGCCTCACCACAATGGCAAAACCAGCCACTCTTTTGTCTCTGTTGGAAATTTTAATTCATATTCTGC
>JAQQST010000522.1:0-15047 GCA_028646485.1 Cryptoprocta ferox
TCGAGGAAGATCTCTGTGTGAGTGAGGCTAGTGTAACAACCACGTGTAAGGAGAACGTGCTAATCTAGAGACAACTAGACCTGGTTACAGTCGTGCACGTTCACTTTTCCGGTAACATTGTGCCTGTCAAGCAAAATGCTTCTGTGGGCAGAGTTTGTCCCCAGAGGTTGGCAGTTTGCAACCTTTGGACGAAGACCTCCTTCAGCTCTAAGACTGTCTTCAATGAAGCAAATAATTATGCCATTATACAGTTTTGAATTATTTTCATTTTTTGTTATTTAATGCTTGTGCTTATAATAAGCCAATCAAGAGAGCTACACTAAGAAACACTGATGGAGACCCATAACAAAATAATGAAGAACATAAAAATGATTCCTTTCTCAAGAAAGGGACTTACCCCTGGTTTGCCCCTGATAGTTAAGACTCTCCCCGTTCTGGCAGTGCTGAGTAGAGACAGGGACAATGCCGGATGGAGAGCAGAATCTCCTCCATCCGAAGCAAAGTGGGGACCACAGTGAGAAGTCGTGGCCCCCAGGAACTGGGGCTGACAGCAACATGATGGAATAGGGTTCTCCAGCCAAACAGTTTTATCCTTCTTTTGGGGGCCTCCGGGGGGGACAGTCAGAGCAACCTTAGGTACCCAAGGAAAGCTAGCAGATGACTGGCCAACTGGACTCTTGCCAGGATAGATTGGGGGTTGCCCATCTGCTGTGCTGCTAAAATGCAGACAGACCTAATCTGTCACCGCAGGTGGGGTTGATGTCAGGACAGCCCAGGGATTGGCACAGGTCTTTGATGTCACTTTGACTACTTCAGGCCCTCTGGACTGTCTTCCCAGAATGTCAGGCATAGGAGGTAGAAGTATCTCGATGCCACACCTAGGTCCTAGGGCAGCCCTTCTCCACAGGAGCCCTTCCTCTGCAGGAGGGAGAGAATTGGCAGTAAAACGGTATATTTGAGTTTTCCTGGCTAGATCTTAATTTCCAGTTAACTAGGTGGGATCACACTGGGAAGAGAGGGTGACAATTCCTTCCTCCTGAAAACCAAAGGGAGACTGCTTCTTGGCTTATAAGCCACCGGATCTTTTTTTTAATTTTAAATCTCAGTTCTACAACCCTTAGCTGTGTGAAGACAAAATTCTACAACCAGGCTGCTGCTGCGGTGGTGCCTCGTGGTGACGGCCAGGAGGGGAGACTGAGGGCGAGCTACAGGGGAGGCTGCCTTCAGGGTGTGCGCATGGAACACGGTGGGGCAGTGTGTCTCTGCAGACACCTGTGGAGCTGTGGAGCTGGCTCTCGTGGAGCACCCACCACGTGCAGGTAGAGTGGCACAGTGCTGGGCGCCCGCACTGCTGCGTCTTCACACTGTCACACCAAGCCCACTGCCCGCGCCTCTATGGAGCAGACGACGTGCATGTGTGCTATTCCTTCCCGTTTCAGGATCCCATTTCTCCATTTAAAAAAATGCATCTGAGGGGCACCTGGGAGGCTCACTCGGTTGAGCATCCAACTTAGGCTCAGGTCATGATCTTACGGTTCATGAGTTTGAACCCCGCATTGGGCTCTGTGCTGACAGCTGGGAGCCTGGAGACTGCTTCAGATTGTGTCTCCCTCTCACGCTTTTCTTCCCCTGCTCATGCTTTCTCTCTCTCTCTCTCTCTCTCTCTGTCTCTCTCAAAAATAAATGTCAAAACATTTTTTTAATGCATCTGAAAGGATGGGAATCTCTGTCGCAGCTCTTTGGCATGGGGGTCAGGAACCAACAACTTGTCAGACTTTAATGAGTCTCAAGCAACTTGTTACAAAATGAAGTGGACTAAAAAATAAATGATCCGAAAGCAGGTAGGAAAGATAGATAGTTTCATGAAATTTTTGTGTCAGTTTTCATAGATATGTGTAGATACCAGATCTCCACGGAAATGTATTTTTCCCTGTGGATCAGGGTTAAAAAGTTTGAAGAACATGATCTATTTCATTTGCACTGAAACGTACAATGGTTTCCACCCAGTGGACCTATCAAGAGTGAACTGTGTGTGATCAAATCTTGTTAAAAGAAGGGATCATTTGCTACATTTCTTCAGGGATATTATCAAACATGCTCACAGAGCACATCAGTGGTAGACAATAGGTCGAGTGAAGGGGCTCTCATCAGACTGAGTTTTCAGACTGATCACTTCCCTGGATGGTGCTCATCACGTGGCTGTTGCTCAGAGTCCCCTGTTCAAGCACATTCTTTCCTTCACTAATCATGCCCGAACTTGTGCCATTTGTCACGTTCACTGGTTACAAATCATTTTCCTTCTCTTTTCTCAAAACACACCCTTACTGTATCTCTTACGCTCACATGCAATCATCTGTCAATACATTTATAAATGTCTGTAGTGAGGGGTGCAGTGGTAGAAGACACCAGAGTTGGGTTATGAAGTATGTAAGGCATCGCGAGTGCCTGAAAAGAGAATTCAGTTGATAGTTGACACCTGAATTCCCAAAAAAGGTAAAATATAAAGAATGAGACAATTCCTGTACGTGGCATTTTCAAATACAGTGCTGACCAGGCTGCTTATACAAATCATTTCCTAACACGGGGAAGCAACAGAATCTCGCAGAGTGTGCAAAACAACTTCTTAGTCTTTGCACATGTGCCTTCTGATTTTGGAGAACAGTACTTGTGCAACTTCCAAACATGTTTTCCAGATCTTACACACTCTGGAGCCCCAAGAAGCTGAGGGGAGGCCATCAGTAAAAAGAGTGGAAGGTCTGGCCATCAGAGAAACAGACAGAACTGACTTGGGCAGGTACCTGATGGTCTTTTTTTTCTCTTCCTCTCCCAACTTTCAATTTGAAAATACATCAAACCTACCAAAAAAATTGAAAAAAAAATAGCACAACAAAGATCTATATAGTCTTCATGTATCTTATTTCACCAATCATTAACATATTGCCATTTATTTCGTTTTTCCTATATATAGATGATAGACAGATAGACGGACATAAATAGAGAGAGAGAGAGACACCAAGTAAGTTGCAGGCATCGTAACAACCCCCCCAAATGCTTCAGCAACTGCCCGCAAAGAGCAAGAACACTGTCCTGTAGAACCAATGCTTCATGCTGAATCCATAGTGTCTCCGACGACTGAGCCCAGCCCCCCAGCCCCTGGTATTCGTGATGCTGTGCCACTTCCAAGTCCCAGAATAAGTGTATCTTCCTTACCCCATGGGTGGTCGCAAGCCCACAGGCCCAGATGACACACGAATGCTCGACAGTGCAACCACATCAGCGCGGAGGGACGGGAGGAACATGGCCAGCACAGTGGAGGGGCTCTTGCTGGGCTGGAGGGAAAACCGTGTGAGGCCGAGCGGGGGCTCTGAGGTGCGGGACTGCCTTTCTTCCCAACATTAAAGATCTAACGTATCTGAGGGGCACTGACACCCGAATCCTGGCCAGGTCCACCCTGCCTAGTAAGGCATTCAAGGCCCTTCTTGAACTGCCTTCTGTTTATCTCTCCAACCTCATGCCCTCGCCTCCTGACAACCTGCCTTCCAGCTTCCCCCACAGATAAAGCTCCCCCCTGCCATGTGGCCAGCGTACGTGTCTTTTGTGCCCACCTTGCCCCCCCATTTCCTCTGAGCCCCCCCGTCTGAGTAAGCCTCTCAGCCCCTGTAGTGCCTCCCTTCTCTTTTATTTCTTTAATGTTTATTTATTTTGGGGGGGTGGGTAGGGGCAGAGAGAGAGGGAGACAGAGAATCTGAAGCAGGCTCCAGTCTCTGAGCTGTCAGCACAGAGCCCAATGCGGGGCTTGAACCCACGAACCGCAAGATCACAAACTGAGGAGAAGTCAGATGCTTAACCGACTGAGCCCCCCAGGCGCCCCTCCCTTCTCCTGTCCGCAGATTCGCACACTGATGTGATTGCCTGCAGACTCACAACTACCAGCTCCATGTGGGCAGAGCTGGGCCTCTTCAGTTCCTGTTTCAGGATCAGCCAGGAGCAAGTGCTCAACCGGTCTTTACTGAACAGATTCATTACATGCTGAGTCAGCTCTCCTAGTTGAGGAATTAGGGCCCCTGCAGTTTGCCTTCTTTCACACCCTGCCTCATGCTAGGTGCTCGGTGCATGGTAAGTAATATAAGATGAAATCTGCATCCTCACAGAGCTAGGGAAGCCAGTCTGAGAGGCACAGAAGGCCCAACAATAATCCAACAAAACTGGGTAAATAAATGGTTGACTCAGGTGCATTCCAGACCAGAAGCATCCAAGGGGACTTGCTAAAAACACACATTCTTGGCCTCCACACTGAGAAGGTCCAGGGATCTCATGATGTAAGTGACCCAGGAGATTCTGAGGGGCGGGACAATGGGCTGGCCTTTAGGATCCACCAGCAATTAAGGGCTAAAACTTCCTAAGATGGAGTGGTCACAGACAGGACCTCCCCACCAGACCCTTTGGTGCCTTTATGGGAGTGAGACAAAGGCACCCCCTGGGAAGGATACCACCCAAAGTGTGTGGCCTGGTGTGAGGCTGGGCTGCCCACGCCTGCTTCTGCTTGACCCTTGGCTGAATGCTTGCAGAGGACACAACTGTGTAAGTCGGCACAGTGACCGGTCCCAGTGAGTCCAGGAGCAGCATTGCAGAGGTACACACTGAGTGGAGAAGGTGGGGTGAAGGCAACACAGGACGCCGACTGGTCCGTCTGAATGCCAGCCCATGGCGTGAGTGCTTAATGCCACAGGTAATAGGGAGTCTTCCAAGGATTTTGAGCAGGACCATCACCTGATGAAAACAATGTGTGAGTATCCGATCACACAGCGGTTATGACCTACAGAAGTGAAGAGGAGGAGGACATCTTTTCAGGCAGAGGGAATAGCATTGTTGGAAAGCAGGACCTGGAAAGTAGAGCAGGGGGCAGAATGGAGGGTGACCACACAATCTCGAGTCAGCTAGGGACACTTCGGAGCACGAACGTGGGTGCTATTAACAGTGACTCCAGGACAGTAGCTGTAAGTCAGGACTGTCCCAGGCAAACTGGGAAGCATAGAAACAACAAGCAGAGTGGCGCCTGATGATCACAGCCCCACAGCCCATGGGAAAGAGCTTGGGTTTTATTCTAAGTGCACCGGGGGGGTGGAGCCTTTGAAGGGTGTTGAACCAAGTAGTGTCACATCACGTTCCAGTTTATGCAGGTAAGGGATTCTTGTGTGAATGCACAAAGGGTGAAAATTCAAGGCCACAGCATGACTCTTCGATATTAATCATTGCCTTGCTCTGGATGCACCTGCACATAGTATGGAAGCACCTTATTCACATCTCTTCAGAGTGTTCTGTGGCTGCACATAGGAGGTCATTACAGTGCATCTCAGCATCCCGAGAACATATGACTCTCAAATGAATCCCAATACACAGGGAAACCACACAACATAAATGAGTTAAGCACTATTACTTGCCTTACATCTTCCACTTCTAGGTAGCCAAACCCCGGGCTGTGGCCACCCAACTGAGGGAGACTATTCTGGTTGTGAGTTCCTCCAATTAACTTCAGGGGCAGCATATGTGTGTGGCACTGATAAAAGCGAATCTGGGCTGACATGAACTTCTATGGG
Source organism: Cryptoprocta ferox (assembly GCA_028646485.1). Taxonomy (NCBI): domain Eukaryota; kingdom Metazoa; phylum Chordata; class Mammalia; order Carnivora; family Eupleridae; genus Cryptoprocta; species Cryptoprocta ferox. The sequence goes on from JAQQST010000522.1 coordinate 5,598, forward strand.
GCCCCAAGTGTCAAACTTGAGTCTCACGGTGCCACAGACAAAATATTTGCATCCCTACCCTCAATGCATGTGTTGAAACCTAACCCCAGTGTGGTGCGAGAAGGAGCTGGGGCCTTCAGGAGGTGATCGGGTTATGAGGTGGAGGCCTCATGAATGGGATCAGGGCCTGTACAAGAGACCCTAGAGAGCTTCCTTGCCCCTCCTGCCTCCAGAGGACACAGCAACAAGACAGGTTTTATGAACCAGGAAGCCCTCCCTAGACATCGAATGTGCTGGCATCCTGATCCTGGACTCCCCAGCTGCCAGGACTGATAAGTAAATTCCCACTGTTTGTAAATTTGTCTATGGTGTTTTGTTACAGCAGCCGGAAGGGATTAAGACACAGGGAAACCAACTAGCCACTTCCAAACAAACACCCTAGGGGTGCAAAGCTCCCTACATGTTCCCCAGGCGCTCAAGACCACCAGCATTTATTGGGCACCAATGGTGTACAAGGCACCATGTTCGACTCTGGTGGTGGACTGTAATGATGAGTAAGTGCCAGTGCTCGCCCTCTGTCAGGAAAAATAAAGTAAAGAGATAACTCCACATAAGCGAGATGATAAGCTGACAACTCCAATAAAGGTTCAGACACCGTGCTCTTGGTTAACAGAAAAAGAGATGAACATACTTAGTGGAGTAAGTGGAACTCCACTCAGTGAACTCAGTGAAAAATGGGCAAGACTTGACAGGTGGAACCTTGGCTCTGTGATCAGTTAGCTGTGTGACCTTGAGTAAGTCACCTACCTAAGTTTTCATTTCCTCATTATTAAATCAGGAAGATGGTGGCACAAGGCTGTTGTGGGTAAAAGCTGAAATGATGCGCCCAAGAGCACTTAGCACAGTGCTCTCAGAGTGCTTGCCCAGCACCGAGCACGCGCCTCCGCCATCCATTCCTATGACCCTGCATTCAGAGGAGGATATCAGGGGAGTGAGCTGAACTTTTGGGGAGAATGAGAAGCAGTCCCATTTGAAAGAAAGGCAGAATGAGTGGAGAACGTGGCTAGAAAGCAGTTCTGGACCTAAACAAGAGGAACCCAGGGCATGAGACACCCTTGGATGAGGTACTGAGTGTCCTTCACACATCACACAGATGTTACTCATATATGTGTGTCCTTCATTCATCAGGTGGGGTGGGCATAGTCTCAGGACCCAGTCACGACACTGTGAATTACTCAAGTCCAATCCCAACCCAGTCTGAATATTCTGTGACTAAAATTAAGTTGTAAAGTTCATTTTCTGAAAATGAATCTCCACCAAAATGATCAACAATTTAATAGAAAGGATTATTAAGGAATTAAAAATAACTGAAACAACACAAGGGAGAAGCTACCACCCCTCTGGCATTGGGAACAAAGGGAAAAGCTCGGAGTTACTAAAACTTAGAAGTTCCTCGAAAAATTAAAACTGGAATTACTATATGATACTGCAATTCCACTTCTGGGTATACACCCAGAAGAACTGAGAGCAGGGTCTCAAAGAGATATTTGTACACCTGTGCTAACAGCAGCGTTATTCACAGGAGCCAAAGGGTAGAAGCAGCCCGGGTGTCCACCGATGGGCGAGTGGATGAACAAAGCATGGTGTGTACACACAATAGGATGCTATTCAGGGTTAAAAAGAAAGGAAACTCTGACACATGCTTCAACCTGCACGAACCTTCAGGATATGAAGTTAAGGGAAGTAAACAAAGTTTGTTACAAAAGAGTAAATACTGTAATGTCGCTTATATGAAGTACCCAGAGGGGTCAAACTCATAGATACAAAGTAAAATGGTGGGAGCCAGGGGCTGGGAATGGGGACAAATAGGGATTGTAGTTGAATAAAGCTTCAGTTGTACAAGATGAAAATAGTTCTGGAAATCGGTTGCACCAACAATGTGAATGCTCTTAACAATACTGAACTGTACACTTAAAAATGGTTACGATGGTAAATTCCATGTTGTGTGTATTTTATCAATTCAAGAAAAACCAGAGGTTTGGAAGAGGAGTCTTGCAGAATTGAGACTCAGATCCTGGGTGCTGGTGTCCCTGAGTCACAGGGAAGCCCTAGGCTGAGGAGGAAAGGCTGCTAGAGCCATACCAGCAGGACGGGACGCAGAGGGAGAGGGGAAATCCCTTCTTTCTTCTGGGCATCTGGTCTCCTGAGCTGTGCCCGCTCAGCAGAGCCTAGCTCAGAGCCACCTGACAAACAAAGAGAAGCAGTTTGCAAAGTCTGGGGCCCTGCAGCACAAACCAAGTGCAATGGGGCAGCTTTGAGGACAAGACCATGGCTGGCACCATGGGTTGCACGATGTTTCTGAGCAAGGAAGTGGCACAATCAGGGTTTTCCAAAGCTGAGTCTGTCTGGGAAAGACCCTGAGAGTCCATCCTCGAGATTCCTCCAGTCCTGACACCAAGGTTTCTGCCCTATTCCTGAATCATGAATCCTACTCCTCACTCTATTCTTAGTTCTAGTAAATGGATCCTGTTGCTGCTCCTGACTTTTGAGGCTGCCCAAAGGTTGGGGACAACTCAGAAGCATAGATGTGACAGGCAGCCTGAGTCCCCTAACATGACCTGCTTTAAATACTGTAAGAAAGGAAAACATTTCCTTCTACCCATTTCAAGGTTCTTGGCTGGAGCTCAGTAATAAAGACTGATTAGCAACAGAAAAACAGAGGTTTATTAGCAGTAACATGTGTCTCATGTATCCATGGAAGAAACTCAGGCTTATACAGTATGTATAACAAAGGACAGTAAAGTCATGGAGAAATGACAGACAAAGACAGCAGTTCAGGCCACCAAGGGCAGGGACTGCAGGAAGGGACATATATATGAGGGCAGTAATGGGAGACACAGGATAGTCAGGAGAGATCGTCAGTAGATTCTTTCCATGCCACCTCCAGACTGTAGAAGTCTAAAGTTGTATCTGGTGATTTCATTTTGTCCCTTGTGATAGAGAGGGGAGGAGGGACACCTTGAAAATTTATGTCCTGCCTTGAGGTAAATAGGGGGAAAAGAGGGAACATTCCTTGTATCTGCTTCTTCTCGACTGCCTTCAACTCAAAGTAACCCTTCTGGCAAAGTTCATATTTTGGCGTGACATATTCTGCTTTCAATCAATATCATCATGTTCCAGAAAACTGCTGAGACATTCTGCTACTCCTCTGGAGCACAGAGCTAACTGCTCACCTGGACCTGCTGTGTGCACTGGGGTTTCAGAGAAGAATAAGACCCTGCACTCAAGGAACCCAGAGTCTGAGAGAAGAGACAGAAAAAGTCAGTAAATCATTCCAATCCAACGATAGGAAAATATTGGCTAGCACTTAGTATAGGGTAGGCGTTTTCAAGTGCTCGGGACACAGTAGTGCATGTAAGCCTCCCAACAAACCTGTAGGGTACATTCTGTGACAGCAGAACCATGACGTGTTCATGGTTGGAAGGCTGTGGCACTGGTACTAAGCTCCCAGGAGCCTGGCCCTGGGGTTCTGGGCTTCCATGGGAAAGGGGTTAGAAACATTGCTGAGGAGGGGTGGGGCCAAGATGGCAGAACAGCACAGAAGTTCTCAGCTTCTCTCATCCTGAAATGCAGCTAGATCAGCACCAAACCATTTTGCACACCTAAGAAATTGATCTGCAGATTAACACAACAATATGCATAACTTAAGCCACAGACTTGGCAGGAATTCACCCCAAAAGAAAGAACAGAAAGAAATGACAGCCAAGGGCTTAATCAACACAGATATAAGCAAGATGTCTGAATGAGAATTTAGAATCAGAACAATAAGAATACTACCTGGGATTGACAAAGCATGGAATCCTTTGCTGCAGAGATAAAAGAAGTCAAGTCTAGTCAGGACAGAATTAAAAATGCTATAACCAAGATGCAATCTGAAATGGATGCCATGATGGCAAGGATAGATGAAGCAGCACAGCAAACCAGTGATACAGAAGACCAAATAATGGAGAATAACGAGGCAGAAAAAAGAGGAAAACTAAGGCAAAAGAGCACAATGCAAGAACTAGAGAACTAAGTGGCTTATTAAAAACGAACAGCATCTGAATTATAGGAGTCGCAGAAGATGAAGAGAGAGAGAAGGGGGTAGAAGTTTTATGTGAGCAAATTATATTGGAAAACATTCCTAATCTGGGGGAAAACAGAGACATCAAAATCCAGGCAGTAGAGAACACCCATTAGATTCAACAAAAACTGATCATCAACAAGGCATATTATAGTCAAATTCACAAAATACACAGACAAGGAAAGAATTATGAAAGCAGCAAGGGAAAAACAGCCCTTGACCTACAAGGGAAGACAGATCAGGTGTGCAGTAGACCTATCCCCAGAAACTTGGCAGGCCAGAAAGGACTGGCAGGATATAGTCAACGTGCTGAACTGGAAAAATATATGACCAAGAACTTTTTATCCAGCAAGGCTGTCATTCAAAATAGAAAGAAAGATAAAGAGTTTCCCAGACAAACAAAAACTAAAGGTGTTCGTGGCCACTAAACTAGCCCTGCAAGAAATTTAAAGGGGGAATCTTTGAGTGGAGAAAAGATAAAACAAAAAAGACCAAAAGCAACAAAGACTAGAAAGGACCAGAGAACATCACCAGAAACACCAGCTCTACAGGCAACACAATGGCACTAAATTCACATGTTTCAGTACTCACTCTAAATGTCAATGGACTAAACACTCCAGTCAAAACACATAAGGTATCAGAATGGATAAGAAAACAAGATCCATCTATATGCTGTTTACAAGAGACTCATTTTAGACCTAAAGACACCTTCAGATTGGAAGTAAGGGGATGGAGAACCATCTATCATGCTAATGGTCACCAAAAGAAAGCTGAAGTAGCCATACTTATATAAGACAAACTAGATTTAAATTTTTTAATGTTTATTTATTTTTGAGAGAAACAGAGAGAACGAGAGAGCGAGTGAGCATGAGTGGGGTAGGGGCAGAGAAAGAGGGAGACACAAAATCTGAAGTAGTCTCCAGGCTCTGAGCTTCTGAACTGTCAGCACAGAGCCTGATGTGGGGCTCGAACTCACGAACCATGAGATCATGACCTGAGCTGAAGTCAGACGCTTAACCGACTGAGCCACCCAGGCGCCCCTAAAATCAAGACTGTAACAAGAGATGAAGAAGGGCATTGTATTGTAACTAAGGAGTCTATCCACCAAGAAGACCCAACAATTTTAAACATTTATGCCCCCAACATGATGCACCCAAATAAGAAATCAATGAATCACAAACATAAAGAAACTCATAGATAATAATACCATAATAGTAGGGGACTTCAACACTCCACTTACAGCAATGGGCAGATTATCTAAGCGAACATCAACAAGAAAATAATGGCTTTGAATGACACTGTGGACCAGATGGACTTAACAGATATATTCAGAACATTTCATCCTAAAGCAGTAGAATACACAATTCTTCTTGAGTGCACATGGAACATTCCCCAGTATAGATCACATACTGGGACACAAATTAGCCCCCAACAAGTACAAAAAGGTCGAGATCATACCGTACATATTTTCAGACCATAACGCTATGAAACTCAAAATCCACCAAAAGAAAAAATTTGGAAAGACCAGGAATAGTTGGAGATTAAAGAACATCCTACTAAAGAATGAATGGGTTAACCAAGAAATTAAAGAGGAAATTAAAAGGTGCATGGAAGCCAATGAAAATGATACCATGAAAGCCCAAACCCTCTGGAATGCAGCAAAGGCGGTCATAAGGGGAAAGTATATAGCAATCCAGGCCTTTCCAAAGAAGGAAAAAAGGTCTCAGATACACAATCTAATCTTACACCTTAAAGAGCTGGAAAAAGAACAGCAAATAAAGCCCCAAACCAGCAGAAGATGGGAAATAACAAAGATTAGAGCAAAAATCAATGCTATCAAAACCAAAAAATGGCAGAACAGATCAATGAAACCAGGAGCTGTTTCGTTGAAAGAATTAACAAAATTGATAAACTCCTAGCCAGATTGATAAAAAGAAAAAGGAATGGACCCAAATAAATAAAATCAAGAATGAAAGAGGAGAACTCATAATCAGCACTGCAGAAATACAAACAATAATAAGAGAATATTATGAGCAATTATATGCTAGTAAGTTGGGCAATCTGGGAGAAATGTACAAATTCCTAGAAACATATAAACTACCAAAACTGAAATAGGAAGAAATAGAAAATTTGAACAGATGCATAACCAGTAAAAAAAAAAATGAATTAGTACTCAAAAATTTCCCAAAAAACAAGAATCCAAACAAATAAAAGGCATAAAAATCGGCAAAGGAGGAAGTCATACTTTCACTCTCTGCAAACGACATGATAGCCTATGTGGAAAACCCAAAAGATCCCACCCAAAACTGCTAGAACTGATCCATGGATTCAGCAAAGTCAAAGGATATAAAATCAATGCACAAAAATTGGTTGCATTTCTATACACCAATAATGAAGCAACAGAGAGAAATCAAGGAATCAATCCCATTTACAATTGTACCAAAAACCATAAAATACCTAGGAATAAGCCTAACCAAAGAAGTGAAAAATTACACACTGAAAACTATAGAAAGCTTATGAAAGAAATCAAAGAAGACACAAAAAAATAGAAAAATATTCCATGCTCATGGATTGGAAGAAGAAATACTGTTAAAATGTCAATACTACCCAAAGCAATCTATATACTCAATCCAATCCCTAACAACATAACACCAGCATTGTTTACAGAGCTAGAACAAACAATCCTAAGATTTTTGTGGAACCAGAAAAGACCGCAAATAGCCAATGCAATCCTGAAAAAGAAAACCAAACCTGGAAGCATCACAATTCCGAACTTCAAGCTGTATTACAAAGCTGTAATCATCAAGGCAGCATGGTACTGGCAAAAAAACCAGACACTCAAATCAATGGAACAGAATAGAAGACCCAGAAATGGACCCATAAACATATGGCCAACTAAATTTGACAAAGCAGGAAAGAATATCCAATGGAATGAAGACAGTCTCGTCAGCAAATGGTGTTGGGAAAACTGGACAGCGACATGCAGAAGAATGAACCTGGACCACTTTCTTACACCACACATCACAAATCCCAGAGGAGAAGGCAGGCAAAAACCTCTTTGACCTTGGCCACCATAACTTCTTATTCAACATGTCTCTGGAGGCAAGGGAAACAAATACAAAAATGAAGTATGGGGACCTCATCGGGATAAAAGGATTCTGCACAGTGAAGGAAACAATCAGCAAAACCAAAAGGCAACCAATGGAATGGGAGATGATATTTGCAAATGATATATCAGATAATGGGTTAGTATCCAAAATCTGTAAAGAGGGGTGCCTGGGTGGCTCAGTCGGTAAAGCGTCCGGCTTCGGCTCAGGTCATGATCTCACCGTTCGTGGGTTCGAGCCCCGCATCAGGCTCTGTGCTAACAGCTAGCTCAGAGCCTGGAGCCTGCTTCAGATTCTGTGTCTCCCTCTCTCTCTGACCCTCCCCTGCTCACGCTGTCTCTCTCTGTCAAAACAGAGAGAAAAATAAATAAAAACATTAAAAAACTTTTTTAAAAAACGAAAAAAAAATCTGTAAAGAACCTGGGGCACCCGGGTGGCTCAGTCGGTTGAGCATCCGAATTTGGCTCAGGTCATGATCTTGTGGTTCGTGAGTTGGAGCCCCGTGTCAGGCTCTGTCCTGACAGCTCAGAGCCTGGAGCCTGCTTCCAATTCTGTGTCTCCCTCTCTCTTGGCCCCTCCACCATTCGTTCTCTGTCTCTCTTTCTAAAAAATAAACATTAAAATTAAAAAAAAAAAAGAATGTAACAAACTCAACACCCAAAAAACAGTCAAGTGAAAAATGGGCAAAAGACATGAATAGACAGTTTTCCAAAGAAGACATCCAGCTGTCTAACAGACACATGAAAAAACGCTCAACATCACTCATCATCAGGGAAATACAAACCACAATGAGATACCACTTCACACCTGTCAGAACGGCTAAAATTAACAACTCAGGAAACAACAGGTATTGGTGAGGCTGTGGAGAAAGAGGGACCCTTTTGCACTGCTGGTGGGAATGCAAATTGGTGCAGCCACTCTGGAAAATAGTATGGAGGTTCCCAAAAAGTTAAAAATAGAACTACCCTACAACCCAGGAATTGCAGTACTGGGTATTTATCTAAAGGATATAGTCATTCTGATTCAAAGGGGCACATGCACTCCAATGTTTATAGAATATATATATTCTATAAACATTGTATACATGTGAGTATATATATACCTATACATATATATTCAATAGGATATTACTCAGCAATCAAAAAGAATGAAATCTTGCCATTTGCAACAATGTTGATGGAACTAGAGTGTATTTATGCTAAGCGAGATTAATCAGAGAAAGATAAATATCATATGACCTCACTCATATGTGGAATTTAGATAAAAAATACAGATGAACATAGGGGAAGGGAAGCCAAAATAGGATAAAAACAGGGAGGAGGACAAACCATAAGAGACTCTTAAATACAGAGAACAAACTGAGGTTGCCGGAGGGGTTTTGCAGTGGGGGGGTTGTGGGCTAAATGGACAAGGGGCGTTAAGGAGGACACTTGTTGGGATGAGCACTGGGTGTTATACATAGGGGAGAATCACTGGGATCTACTCCTGAAATCAATATTGCACTAGATGCTAACTACCTTGGATGTAAATAATAAATAAATAAATAAATAAATAAATTGAAAGAAAGAAAGAGAAAGAAAGAAAGAAACGTTACGAAGGGGAGTCCCAGTGGAGATCAACAGGGGCATCAACAAACTGGATTAAGTTGCCACCTGAGGTTCAAGAGGAAAGTGTGTGTGCACGACCACGTGTGGCTGCTCCACCCTCCATAGATCTTTGTTTTACATCAGTGGTGAGCAGTTGCTTTCTCCTGTCTGCCCCTTCCTGTCACACGCCATTTCTATGACAGAGAGCAAAGACAGGCAGCCCAGATCCGAACCCTCTTTGCTCCGTCAGCCTCGATTTTATTCAACCATATCTGTCTCAGTCACCAAATAGGGTAGAAGAGAGTGTTCGGTAAATTATTACTATACAAATATCACTGTCACTAGCAGAACTGTCCAGTTTTCATCACTTTTCTTCCTCATATGAGTGCTGTGAAAATCCTAAGAGACTTACCGAAAAGTCCCCATGTTGTTTTAGGACTGGTCACTAGGTGTTGCTATTTGTTAGGATAACATCTTGTTAATCTTTTCCAGTGACTCCCGAATGCCTATATTTTTTGTAGATATGGCGATGCTTTCTTCTCTTTTTGATTTTGAGGACTACCTATTGTGTTTCCCATAATTTATAGTAAGTAAGGGAGACTATATTTCCCGAGACTTCGCTTCTGTTTTCCCTCCTTTTGTGCCCCTGATTTTA
>JAQQST010000525.1:0-15196 GCA_028646485.1 Cryptoprocta ferox
CAGATTTTTTATGCCAATCATATCATAAACAGAGTTAAAAGTGAAGGGAGAGACTGAGGGAAATATTTTCAACACTTGCCATATTAAGGGTTAATATTCCTTATATTAAAAAAAAAACTCTAGAAATAATTAGGGGAAAGGAAAGTAACTAAAGGGACAATGGACAAAGAGGGAATCCTAGTGGTTAATAAATTTACAAGAATTCTCTTAACCTCTTGAGCTTAGGGAAATGTAAGTTAAAACAATGAGATGCCATTTTTTCACTTATCTCATAAATAATAATAATACAATGACAATACAGTGCTGATGAGGAAAGAGGGATATTAATCTCTGATACGTAATAATTAGTAATATGTAATAATGACCCCTTTTGGAAATTAATCAGGCAATAGCTATTAAAATTGTAAACACCACCCTTGACCCACTAATCTCAATTTGGGAATCTATCCTATAGAAATAAAAATATTTGTGTTATATGAACAAGATGTCTATTGCAACAGTATTTTATTATGGCAAAATAAGAAAAAATAGAAGGCCACCAGCAGGGGAAATAGTTGTATAAATCACAACACTTCCTACTCTATGAAGGAATCCATTTCTATCCAGAAGAATAGGCTAGACCAGTGGCTCATAAAGTTTGGCCCTTGGACCAGCAGTCTCGCTAGGACATCAATTTTGGTAAAAAGATTTTCCTTTCACCAAGTCTTAATCGGCCTTCAGACTTAGCTCATAATGGTCCTGGTATAACCCTTAATTAAGCAAATCCTTTAAATAGGTAGATGGGTCAGAGCAAAGATTCTTGGATTTTGCTTGAAGAGGCTAAAAAGCATCATTCCTCTGGATTATTTTCTCCAAACTATCTTCATTAAATTTAAAGTTAAAATCCGTCCATTGGACCCTCTGAAAAGATTATAGTCACTGAAAGCAAATTATGTAGATGCCAACATGTATAGTAAAACTTCAAGCAATTTATTAAATGTGGATTTTGTCCACTGGTACTTTATCCCAATCCTCTCCATTGTGCTTTAAATTATAAATTATAAATGTGTAAAAACAATGTTTCCTATTTAAATCCTTAAAATCACTCATTGAAATACCATTTTTAAAGTCAATTTTGGCTAAGATTTCCTTTCAAGGACAAAATATTCCAGTAATATCACCTGAAACTGATTCTATCTATATCCGAAGTTTGTTAGAAAATACATTTACTTGAAAAGTGAAAAGGTCTAGCAAGTCAATAAGTACACAACTGTGTGATTCAAAAGTTATATCCCAGAAATTCACAGAAGCTATTAACTTGGTCCAAAATAATCATGACTTTTAGGTAAATTTAACTTGTGATGTTGACTTCTTCCTTTTAATTATTTAGCTCTCAAATATAGTCAATAGTCTGATGAGCTCTAATTATGGAGAACTCAGCTAAAAATATTTTGAATTAATAATCATCTGTAATGTGACATTTAGGATTCAAAAACTTTAGTCACCCCTGCTCTCAACCCATTCTCTTTCCATGGAACAACTTTAGAGTTATAACTGAAGTGAATCTCTAATGATTAATGCCCAGGTGATTTGATTTTTGCATAGCAAGAAAATTAAGAGGAACATTTACTTGCCCTTAAAAAAAATCTATAATCCACTAAACAGAACCTAGATTTAAATGTCCTTAGGCCTGAAAAAAATACTTCTTTAGCCTATTATGTCATGGTGGTCTAAATGATTTCCAAGACAATGTCATAAAAAGAAGCTTTTTGTTAACTTAAAAAAGATTAGACTTATATAATTTAATTAAGTTAACAAAGTCCACTGTAATACTTTAGAAATGAATCTCTTTTAATATTCCAATTTTATTGGTTTCATTGCTGTTGTAAAGAATTTCTAACCCACAATTACATCTGTGCATTTCCATACAGCCACTCAAGAGTCCTGAGGAAAAAAAACCAATTAATTTTATTATATGCTTTGGTTCTCAGCAGATACCAACAAATAGAGAAAATCCTTTCTGCCTTAGCTCTAAAATGTTTGTTCTGCATTAACACATCTCACTAGTATAAGTAAGTATATTTGTCTTCCTTTAAGCAAATATTTGAGAACCTACTATGTGCTAGTACTTGCCAGGCACTTCAAGTGCATAAGGAAAATCAAGACAGGTATTTGACACAAATATCTTAAGTTACAGTGAAAATCTGTCTCTAAAATAGTTTCTTAAATACTTTTTGTTGACTCAATAATTACTTAATCAGATGTTTGGCTAAACACCCATGCTATTTCCTACCCTATTAGTAACTGATTAACTCCTTTTACTATTTGCTCTAAGTGTTTTACCACCTCCATAGTGTTCCTTTGAACCATTCCCTTCATTGAGGCCTGTTGGTCACAGACAGCTGACCAAGGAATAGATCCTATATACCTTCCAAAATTATCACTTTACTTCTATATTGTAACACCCTTTCTTTTATCAAAAAGTTTTCTGAAATGCTGGAACCAAGACGAATATTCTTATTTAAATATTAGGAATTTGTGTCTGCATAATTTAAGGTATAATACATTCCCCTGAAAGGACTTATATGCTGTGCTGATAGAGTTTATCACTTTTATTTGTGGTGTTAATAGAATTTAGATTTAGATATCATTTTCATGATCTGCATTAACAAGAAAAAAGCAGACAGTTGAATAGATTTGGAAACTATCCATGTTCAAGGCAATGAGCAGACTAAGTGTGAAGAGAAAAATAACATGGTTTTAGGGGAAAGTCTTTGTAGTTGAAACTCGTCCATGGCCGTGGGATTATTTTTTCTCTCATTAAATCTTAGTCTGTTCTATAGGCCTAAAGACTGCTCAGTAGATGAAGAAATCCAATGTTGAAAAATGCATGTTACTGAAATCCTCACCAGTTGTTAATATCCCTCCAGAGCCATGGCCAGATTTTGCATGTAGTCAAGATTTTTTGGTCATCTATTGATTTTTGTATTACTGTAGTTCTCTGAGAAGGTCTTTTAATTTAGAGTCCTCACTACCAAATTTTTCCTGTTAACCAGAGCCATCACAGACCATTGAGACCAAAAAAGTTCACCACCCCCATCAGATAATCAGTTTCTCTATGCTTCCAGATGATTACCCAAAAAATTCTTCTTTACATTTGCAACAACAAATTTTTTAAAGTTTGATGCCATTCAGTAGAAATTTTCCTGGAAAAATTCTTTAACTAAAAAGTACTTTTGACTGCACAGAATTCTTAGAAAGGAAATTTATAGAACCCACACTGGGGTTTCCTATTAGAATTACAACAAAGAAAATATGAACCACCATCTCCAACTATTGGTTAGGAAAGCAGATGTTAGAGTTAAAATGCCTGGGTTTGATTCCAGCTGTGCAGTCTTGCACATATTACTTACCCCTTCTAATCTCTCTAAACCTCATATTCTTCACATATAAAATGAGGATAAAAAAATTCCAATCTCAAAGGGTTTAGTGAAGATTAAATAAAATAAGATGCTCAGTACAATGCCCAACACACAGTTCCTTCTCTATCAATTCATGATTCAACACACATGTATGTGCTACTCTTTGGTCATTTTCAGTATTTTTAATCTACCATTTTTCATAATAGAATCTAAAGGATTTACCAGTTTTAATGGTAATTCACAGTTCCAAAGAGCCAGATTAGTATATATTTATCTTCTGTAGTATTTTTTTTAATTTCTATTTTCTTATTCATAAATAACATCCTTAATCTCTATTTTCCTCTTCCTGCTTTCTTGGTTACTTTGGGGTTTTTTTGTTGTTGTTCTAACTTCTAAATTCCTTCATTTTTGCCTTGTATTATAGGCATTAGGACTCTGACTGTAGCAGCTTTTACTGTAACCTGTAGGCTTAGGTACGATGTGCCTCATTTCATTGCTTTGTAAAATGTTGCAATGTTTGTTACCTTCTCTCTGATTTAAGAATAACCTGGAAATGGGTTTCTTAATTTCTATGCTGTCAAGATTCTTTTTGTTCATCTTTCAATTTTTGGATTACTGTAGTTATTTGAGAATACCTTTTAATTTAGTCATCGCTACCAGAAAAAAAAGAGATTTTGTCTAAAAGTTAAAAATTCATAATCATCTAAGGAAAGGTTTGTAATTAATTATTCTTGTAGAACTTTAAGAATTCCAAGAAAATTTTCATAGGCTCAAGAGCCTCAATGCTGAGAAAAATGGAACAGTAGGAAAAATCAAAAGAAATCCATATTTGAATGTCTAGATATTCAACCTATGTTGCTTTATTATGAATTTTAAATATTTAGTAGGAATCAGATTAGTAGAATTTAAAGTATTCCCACTTGCTTTTATATTTTATTCCTCTCAGCAATAATAAAAAATCTTTATAACTGAAGTCAATCTGGGCCTTCTCTGGAAGTAAAATTAATCAAAACCCAAGCATCAAAGCAGAGTGTTCAATGTAAAATGGGACCAACAGACTGGTTTCAAGTAGGATATATATGATAAAAGTAAAGTCTATGTGAAAAAAACAGTAAGTGCACAATCTGAACAATATGCATGAGATATCAGGATAAGGAAGTCCTATCATCGAGGTACCTCTGCTTCACGGAGAAAAAGAACCCCAGGAACAAGTAGCTTAACTTGGAAGATACTGGCCAATGACTCTAGGTATAGATAACTCTATATTAGTTCTCAAAGTTTATAATCTAATCCTCAGTCCCAGAATAACAGAATATTTTCCCATGGACCCAGAGTTCTCTCTAGTTTTATGTAGGGCTATAAAAAGAAAAGACTATTTCCACAACTTTAAGCAAATGGTTCTCACTAAACCTTAGTTTCTTCATCTGCTAAGTAGCTACTGGGTGGCAAGGGGCCTGGTTACATAATCTGTAGGGTTATTTTTATCTCTAACATTTTATAATTCTACAAGCTGGTTAATATATATCTAGTCTAAGCATTAAAAACATATAATGAAATCCCGATCACAAATAGCCAGTTTATAACAGACCATACTAAAATGGTTTTGATCAAATATACAACACCCCACAGCATTACTTTATAAGACTAGTTTTGAAATAATCCTGGCATTGATGATAAATTAGGTTTTTAGATATGAAGATTAATCATGTCAAAAGTTATTTTGTGATGCTGAAATTTTATTTACTGAAAAGAATAAGAAGTAAACTTTTGAGTCCTTAAAATGAGCCAAGAAATATGGGCTAAATGTTTTCCATGTGCCAAATAACTGGGAATCATGAAAATAAAAAGTGTGGACTATCAGTCTTTAGCAGATGCTGTTGGCTCCCAGCCCACATCCCTTGGGTCTTGTTACTTCAGTTTGGACCTGCACAAATACCAACTGCCAGTATTTGCACCTTTTGGCCCAAGAGGCTCTGATGCCTTGAAAGGCTGCCATGCCTATATCCAGCAGGCTTAAGTGCCAGGGAACTAATGTCTGTACCCCAGGGAGCAGCTAAACCAATGGCTGAATGGAATTGCTATATAAATGTACAGCTTGCTCACCCCGCAGGCAAAATATGTGCTTTACACCATTTTTCAGAATTTCCCAAGGTGTTAAGATCTGGTCACCAGTAGCAATGGCTGCCTTGATAGTGCTACCTATGCTGGCTACCTCACTCTCTCCATGTCTCTTCCCTAATTCCCTACTCATGTTTATTTGCACTTGAGTCTTTTTCTTAGGATCTACTCCTGAGGGTACCCAAATAAGACTACCAGAAACAGATTGATCTCACTGTGCAAGTAAATCTTCATATAAGTTATGATTTTGTCCTCCACCACCCCCTTAAACACACACTCATGCTCTTTGCCCAAAATTAGGAAAAAAAGAAAAAAACTTGGCAGGAATCTTGCATATGCAGTGAAAAAAAGCAATACACACTCACTAAAGAAAAATAAATATGGAGGTGAAATTTAATATCTACCATAGAAACAGAGAACATTACAGAAACTTTTTCACCAATGAAGATATTATAAGCTAAAGGAATGGAGGGAAGAGGGATTAGCACTTTAGTTACCATTTCCCTGCTCTTAGAAGAATTTTGAAGATAAAGACTTAGGCAAGCATATTTTATCAGGGTTGGTGTGAGTTAAGGGTACATTCTGCTGAACACTGGTTCTGAGTCTAAAAGCAAAATCCTGGCATAGACACATCATGGATATAACCTTACCCTAATGCAGTGGTTGGAACATAAAGAGCTCAGTATGTATCTGTAAATATATAGTGAGAACCAAGATGGATCAGGCAGGCTTTAGAGACCTTTAGAGACTAATAAAGAAGAAATTAACCTTTTATAACTAGCTCAAGACTCTCGGAAGAAAGGTAAAAAGAAATTTCAATGTTTCTTCTAAATCATTCAGCTCAGCTCAGCTCACCAAGTTAGGAAAGAAGTCCACTTGTTCAAAAATTCCATATGTACTGTCTTTCAGGAGCTTAGCAATAACAATAGAAAGGAGGATGGACATGCTCCAAAGAAAGAAAAACTTCCGACATCCCAACTTTGTTTTCAGTGTAAAGTCCACACACAAGGCAAACTTTAAATTTTACTTTCAGAGTGACTAAAGAATTAATTATTGTTGTAATATCTTGGCCCTTATGTGTGAAAATCAAAATTATATCTTCCAAAATGCCTATTTTCATATCTCTGAATCACTCATGAACACACTATGGGTTACAGGCATGCTGCTCTTATCTGGCTTGACTATTATAGAGCTACTAATATTAATAGGCCTGACCCTAGGTTAAAATTATTCTAATGGGGATAAGAGAAATTAAACATTTGACCGATCATAGACTTCTTATGTCACCTCTGGTTATAACAAATTCAGTCTTAGGGCACCTGAGTGGCTCAGCTGGTTAAGCAACCAAGTCTTGATTTCAGCCCAGGTCATGGATCTCACAGTTCATGAGTTTGAGCCCCACATCGGGCTCCATGCTGATGGTGTGGAGCCTGCTTGTGATTCTCTCTCTCTCTCTCTCACTCTCTCTCTCTCTCAATATAAATAAATAAATGTTAAAAAAATGAATTCAGTCTTTTGTGCTCATCCTTTTCCCCTTCCTTCTCTGATCTCTTTCAAAAGGAATTTTCTTGGGGTGCCTGGGTGGCTCAATCAGTTAAGCATCCAACTTTGGCTCAGGCCATGATCTCATGGTTCATGGGTTTGAGCCCCGCTACCGGCTCTGTGCTGACAGTTCAGAGCCTGGAGCCTGCTTCAGATTCTGTGTCTCCCTCTCTCTTCC
Source organism: Cryptoprocta ferox (assembly GCA_028646485.1). NCBI lineage: Eukaryota > Metazoa > Chordata > Mammalia > Carnivora > Eupleridae > Cryptoprocta > Cryptoprocta ferox. Next base: position 7,240 of record JAQQST010000525.1, read on the forward strand.
TGCCCCTCCTCCACCTATACTCTGTCTCTCTCTTTCAAAAATGAATAAACTTCAAAAAAATTTTTTTAAAAAAGGAATTTTCTTGGTAAGCCCAGTCCCCATGATTTTATCATTCTGAATTTGGAGAACAGGTATAGTAATTCTGAATGGAGGAAAGGGGATGCTTAGAAAACCACATGGTCTGAGGCTTTATAACACAGGAAGAGGAGAGAATCAAAGGGAGAGAATCAAAGAAAATCAGGGACTAGTATGATATATGAAAATTTGATAAATTGAGAGAAGAAATGGCATTTTATAGTGTTGTTGAATTACAGAGCTGTGATTCAAATATAAATCATTCAGATACTTGTCTGGAATTATAAAATCATACTATAGGAAAGTACTAGTATAGTATAGTATAGTATAGTATAACATAGTATAGGAAGTATTGTCTACAATACTAGGCTAAGCTACTTCTCCTACTCTCCTACCCTTTTCTATCCTGAAGCTATTTACAAAGATGTTAATGGGTCCCCACAGCACTAGCTGGACAATTTTCAAATAATCTATTAGAAAATCAAACCACCAAATAGGCATTAAGCTATCATCTTCCCATCAACTATAATATCCTTCTGTCTCTATAAGACAGATGTTTAGATGTGCATATTCTATCTGGGGAAAAGTGGGAATTTTATTTCAGCTTTCTGTGCAACATTAGGTTGCTGGAAATCATGGAAACCTAAATTACACATGTAAGTTATTTCATGCGTTGAGCCCTCTTGTAAGAAGAAAGCAGCAATCAAATCAGTCAGCTCAAATCATCCTCGACATTAGCAAGGTGGCTGTAGGATCATTTTAAGAAATGACTTTCTCTTCCTATTAGCAGACAGATTATACTCTATATTCTGTTCCAGAAACATATCACCATACCAGTCTCCCAAAATGTGTAGTAAAAGAATATAATTTCTTTGCCAATGTTTATGTTCAAGTCAAAGTTCTTAAAAAAAAAAAAAAAGAACAACAGTACCAAAAAATTGGAACCATGACAGTTTGCACCCCTTCAGCAAAATTAATCATTAAGGCAAATATTTACTGTTTGGGTTGTTGAACATAGATGTGTGGACAGAAGTTTAATGTCCATGCAATCTGTTTCCAGTGCATTAGCCCTCACATTACAAACAACAAACAAGATTCTTTCTTGTTTAAAATGTGTCCCACATGCTCAGAATCAGTCTTGATCAACAGACTGCAGTATAATTTGGCAGTTAAGAAATGACAAGATTATGGACACATTTCAATTAAAAAATAATTTCAGAGAAGACAACTCATATGCACTATGTATCTAACAACGCTTCTGAAAGACATTTAGGAACCTACCTCATCAACTCAACAGAGAGTCTTGGTCTACTTTGTCAAACAATATAATATAGATGAATTTCATAAGAAGAAGATACAGGCAACCTTCCATTTTTTATATAACAAATTCCTGAGATATATTCAAAAGTTAAATGTGAAAAAATAAAATGATCTGTGTTAAATCTTAGCTCCACAAATTACTAGTTAAAAGATGTTAAATTACTTAACATCTCTGACTTATACATTTATTCATTCAACGGATACTTATATTTGCCTGTTATGTGTCAGACACCATTCTAGGTTTTGGGAATGAAGAAGTCAACAGGTGAGGCTACAGGCCCTGCCTTCATACTTTTAATTGAAGGAAGCAACAAAAAGGACAAATATATAACATATTAGAACAGGATAAGTATAGAAAGAAAAAATTTTTAAAAAGAAGAGAATGGGATATGAACTATTAGAGAGGTCTTAGGTACATGTTAGATAGATATTTTAAATAGAGTTGAGTAAGGTGTCACCAAGAAGATGATCTTGGTGATAAACTGAAGGAAGCGAGAAAACAAGTCATATCGATATCCACAGAAGGAATGAGTGCTCCATGGGTGGCAAGTGCAAAGGCCCTGAAGCAATACTATGCCTAAGGCTATGAGGATAGCTAGAACAGAGAAATGAAAAGTAGAGTGTTAGAAGATGAGGTCAGGAAAGTAATGAGATCACAGGTGGGAACAGGCCATGAAAGCCTTTTAGTTCATAGCAAGGACCTTCAAGATAATAAGAAGCTATTAGAGAATTTTGAGAAGTGATATTTTCGAGCTTACATTTGATAGGAATAATAACACTTCTTGCTCACAGGTTTACTATAAAGATTAAATAAAATAATTGACATCAAATATTTCCCACAGTACATGACAAAGGCTAAACATAAAATATTAGCTTTCATAATTATTTTCATTAACTAGACAGAGATTAGAAAAGCATGATCAAAATAGAAAGTCATTGCATGGGTATGCCTCTTATTTTTTTTATTTTGTCTCTATTCTTCAAAAATAAGAATAATAATCCAAAGAGGGAAAGAGAAATAATAAAGAGATCTTTGGTTCAAAGATCAAGTGAAGATAATTTCTGGAACATTTAAGGGCTTTAAAAATGGAGCGGGAAAAAGTACAAAACAGAAGAATATTAAACTTTCCAGGTAAATCTCTCAATGCTTTAAGCACAGGAATAATTGGAAATCGTTTTGAAGCTATTTGAAAATGATGCTTCTTCCAATTTAGGGCCAAGAAGAAGGATCCAAAACTGTTTGGATGATTTTGGGCAAAGTATTATATTCAGTAAATAGAAAGAATTTGTTGTAAATAGATTCCAAGAAAGTTATTAATAGGCCTTCCTGCTGGCTGAGCAAGATTACTGAAATAAAATAAAGCAAGGCAAAATGTATTATTGTCTACTTAAGCAGTCTGGCATAAAAATTAATGCAGTAGCTGGATATGAGAGAAAAAACTAAACAGGTCATCTCAAAACCTCATGAGAGACAATGTATCTCATATCTCTCCCAGTAACCTATGACAGGTGTACAGTAGGCATGAATGATACAACCACTGGAAGATTTATGATTTGAAGTCCCAGAGAACCTTCAAAGTGCAGGATCTCATTTCACACACAGCCCAAGGAAGAGTATATCATATCTTTCCTTTTTATATCATTTTATGTATTCCATTCCTTTTAAGAGCATTTATTGATTATCTATTACATGCAAGGAGCTGTGGAAAATAGAAAATTGTGTAAGACATGGTCCTCAGAACCCAGGAAACCTATATTACAGCAAAGGGACATAAGGCACAGACTATACTCATTCGACAAAAGACACAATCTATTTAATTTAAATCAAAGTAATAACTTTATGAAAAAAAGAAAATCATTAAATATACCTAGAACTTTTAAGATATCTCTCAATTTCAGAAACATTAAAATTTGCAAGAAATGAATACCTCAATATATAAAATCAGGTATATAAATCTCTACACTAGGAGGAAACATAAGTGTCAAAAATAGTTTTTGAAATAACTAGGTATTAGAGGACCACAAGGGAAAAAGGTATTAGTACTGGGTCAGAGGGGTTAGCAAAATACAGATGATGTTAACATTTCAGCTGAGCTTTAAAAAAAGAACTAGAAAGTCTATAATGGAAATGGCAGGTAAAAAAATGCATCCCAGGCAAATGGAAATGGAGGGTAAGAAATGCATTCCTGGCAGATGAAATGGCACACATAGAGGCACACACAAAGATTACTCCGCACAGAGCAGCAGCCATAAATTCAGATCGACACAAGAAGTTGTATATTAGACCCAGTTGTAAGGAGTTTTAAATGTTAAATAAAGGACAATAAACATTGCCCCATCAGAATAGGAAGTTTTATTTATTTTTTTAAGTTTCTTAAATTGACACATTTTTAACGATAGCTTTGAGCTTAAGATCTACGCATTGCCAAAGTTCATATTCTTTTCAGAACAGGAAGTTTTAAAAGTAGAGAACAAAAATACTCTCATATGCATGGTTTGGGAAGAGTCACAAGCAGCAGTCCATGGTGAACTGCAGAGAGGCTCTGCATATAAATAAATGTATATTTAATGATTTTAAGGAGAGTAGTAAGGAAACTCTGACAACGCCCAAGGCTAGTGATGCCAAACCAAACCAGGGAGGTAAAACAGTGGGTTGAAAAGAGATCAATGTGTCTCTCCACCTAGCACTTTTACTGACATGATCATAATTGATATACAGTAATGGGACATCAAAAGAATAAGAATTATTATTCAGATTTTAAAGAGGAAGAAGCCAAGGGAGAAAATTTGTGGCTTTTTTTATAACTATACCCAGTGTTAAAAGACAAACTGAGGCAGATTCAAAGTTTTAAGTTTTTTGAGAAAAATCTGTTGTAACCAGGCAGCGCCAAACCATGTGTAATTAAGAGCAGTTAGCAGACAAGAACCATGGTAAACACCTATAAAGTGTGGTTGCAAAAAAAGGAAATTATTTGATTGGCTATAGCTTAAAGCCTAGTTGGCTGTTTGTGATTATTGTCCTTAGCATTTTGATTTTGGAACCTTGAGGCATTTACAGGCTAAGATTTTGGTTTGCTTACATAGGCCACCATGGCATTAAAGCCACCTTAGTAATGGCCTTCTGCTTTAAAATTTACTGCTAGGTAGTAAAAGAATCAGTGCCAGAAAACAATTCTCCGGTCTTAGCAGACAGATCTTTTGTTCTCGTCACAGGACATGAACTCATTCTCATGTACATTCCTAGTCAGGAATTAAAGCATGAATGTGTTAGGATGACCTGGATATAACAACTTGAAAGATAAAAGCAGTATGAGATGAAGTGCATAGTGCTCCACTAAATAAAAATGGAGGCAGTGACTCAGTACTTCAATCTCACACCATTGTTGACATTGTTAGTGGTGGTGGCACTTTGTAAAGACATTGTCTCCATGCCCAGCCTGTGGCAACATAATCAGAAAACTAAGGATTCCCGGTAACTGCATGGGATGAGAGGTGAATCAAAATTTTGGCTATTTCATTAGCAACATTGAGTTTAGGGTGATCTGCTAATTCCACATTCCTATTTCAAAGAATAAAATATTTCTGAAAGAAATTGGACATGCACACACCATCAAAAGAAATTTCATTTAATGATAATGGAAAAATTACAAATCAAAATAAATTAAGTTCCCTAGCATTAATGGCATGGTGAACATTGGTTCTCAGTTTCCAAAGAATTTCTTAGATATGTGGTAAGGTTCAAAAATGATGGTATTTGAGACAACGGCATCAGAATCACCATGGTTGATCCATAATTCAGATTATGAACCAGGTATACTGTAGCTAGCCTTGGAAATCTTGGCAGCCAGATTTGGAAAACACAGTTCTGAGGAATATTGTGACCAACAGATAGTTCACATTGAGTCCATGAGAATAAATTTGTTTTTATCTTTATATGCCATAGTAACTAACATGTTTGATTATATTTCAAGCCACATTCTTTCACAAGCAACCAAATTCTATATTTTAAGATAATTATATTAATATTGAAACTAAACACCGAGGTAAATCACATATTCCTTTCCTTTTTTTTCTTATTCAATTAAAAAAATTCCCACATATTCTTTTCTGTCTGGCATCTTTTAAGATGATCCATGCTATTTTATATATTAGTAGTTATTATTTTGTTGCTGAGTATAATTTTTAAAAACTGAGAAGGAGAAAGTAATCCTTCTCACAAGTAGGACTTTTCCATCATAAACCTTATTCTTTTTTTAATATAATTTATTGTCCAATTGGCTAACATACAGTGTGTAAAGTGTGCTCTTGTGTTTGGGATAGATTCCTGTGGTTCATTGCTTACATACAACACCCAGTGCTCATCCCAACAAGTGCCTTCCTCCATGCCAATCACCCATTTTCCCCTCTCCCCCACCACCCATCCACCCTCAGTTTGTTCTCTGTATTTAAGAGTCTCTTATGGTTTGCCTCTCTCCCTCTCTGTTTGTATCTATTTTTCCCCTTCCCTTCCCCCATGGCCTTCTGTTAAGTTTCTCAAGATCCACATATGAGTGAAAATATATGATATCTGTCCTTCTCTGATTGACTCATTTCACTCAGCATAATACCTTCCAATTCCAACCACGTTGCTGCAAATGGCATGATGTTATTCTTTCTCATTGCCAAGTAGTATTCCTTTGTGTATATAAATCACATCTTCTTTATGCATTCATCAGTTGATAGACATTTAGGCTCTTTCCATAATTTGGCTCTTGTTGAAAGCACTGCTATAAACATTGGGATATATGTGCCCCTATGAATCAGCACTCCTGTATCCCTTGGATAAATTCCTAGTAGTGCTATTCTGGGTCGTAGGGTAGTTCTATTTTTAATTTTTTGAGGAACCTCCACACTGTTTTCCAGACCTGCTGCACCAGTTTGCATTCCCACCAACAGTGTAAGAGGGTTCCCGTTTCTCCACATCCTTGCCAGCATCTGCAGTTTCCTGAGTTGTTCATTTTAGCCACTCCTACCATTGTGAAGTGGTATCTCAGTGTGGTTTTGATTTGTATCTCCTTGCTGATGAGTGATGTCGAGCATCTTTTCATATGTCTGTTGGCCATCTGCATGTCTTTTTTCGAAAAGTGTCTATTCAGGTCTTCTGCCCATTTCTTCACTGAATTATGTGTTTTTCGGGTGTTGAGTTTGGTGAGTTCTTTATAGATTTTGGATACTAACCCTTTATCTAATATGTCATTTGCAAATATCTTTTCCCATTCTCTCGGTTGCCTTTTACTTTTGTTCACTTTTTCGTTTGCAGTGCAGAAGATAAAGCTTAGAAGCGCCTGGGTGGCTCAGTTGGTTAAGCAGCTGACTTCAGCTCAGGTCATGATCTCACAGTTCATGGGTTCGAGCCCTACGTCAGGCTCGGTGCTGACAGCTCAAAGCCTGGAACCTGCTTCAGATTCTGTGTCTCCCTCTCTCTCTGACCCTCCCCCGCTCACATTCCATGTCTCTCTCTCTCAAAAATAAATAAATGTTAAAAAAAAATTTAAAAAGAAGATAAAACTTATTCTTAACTGTTAAGTATTTACACATATATGTACATATGTACATAACAATCCATATATGCATGCTACAAAGTTCATGTATGATTTCAAGATTATTCTATTTGTAGTTTTACAGTTTGTGACAATATATTGTTGGCTTTCAGAAGCCTCCATGTCTTTAATGTCCCTTAAAGAAAGCAACACAAAAGTCTTATTTTTCCAAGTTCTTTACAGGATGGACCTGTTCAGTTGTTGCATTAGTGATGGATCTACTCCACCACTCTAGTAAAAGACCCGGGGGGAGCAGGCAAGATGGTGGAGAAGCAGGGAGCTCTGTAATCCGCGCACGCCCGTATGGATTGAACTGAGAAGGACTGAAGGGATAAAACTTGGATTTGCAAGTGGGGGAAAGAAGAAACAGACGCCAGAAATAAGACAACCTCAAAGATGCCTGAGGGAGTGACTGTGATCTGGGAAATTAGGGGACGGGCGGGTCCCGGTAGTGCTGGGGAAGGAGCCCCCGAGCCCAACACAGGGAGAGCGCGCTGTGCCCTGGAGAGACCAGGGGAAGAGAAAGAGAGACGGAAAACGCACCTAGAACCATCTCTAAGGGAGGAAAAACTCAACCGTCTCCAATATATAACTGCCGAGCGCCGGGAGAGAAATCCATCCCATCTGGCCGGCGAATTCTTCCTTGGGCGCAGCGGCAGTGGCATCCACTCCAAGCCGCACCGGGAGCGGCGGCGGCGGCGCCAAAAAAGGCGCCTTGAAAGCGGCAGCTTCGGCGGCGGCGGCAGCGGCGGCTCCGCGAAAACGGTAGGGCAAGCCACCAGAGGGAACGCATCTCATCCCCGGTGACGGTGTTGAACTGCACGGACTGGGATTTGGAAGTGAGGCGGAGCTTGGAGAATACAGTTTGGCTCGCCCGCGGCACAGGGAGATCGGACTCAGAAGGGCGGTTGCAATGCTTGGTTCCGGCAAAGCTTTGAGGCAGTGCCATACTTCTCCCTGCAACCACCAAGGCGGGGCCTCGG
>JAQQST010000527.1:0-15002 GCA_028646485.1 Cryptoprocta ferox
GCCGCCGCCGCCGCTGCCGCTCCCGGTGCGGCTTGGAGTGGATGCCGCTGCCGCTGCGCCCAAGGAAGAATTCGCCGGCCACATGGGACGGATTTCTCTCCCGGCGCTCGGCAGTTATATATGGGGAGATGGGCGAGTTTTTCCTCCCTTAGAGATGGTTCTAGGTGCGTTTTCCATCTCTCTTTCTCTTCCCCTGGTCTCTCCGGGGCACAGCGCACTCTCCCTGTGTTGGGCTCGGGGGCTCCTTTCCCCTTTACCACCGGGACCCGCCGGTTCCCTAATTTCCCAGATCACAGTCACTCACTCAGGCATCTTTGAGGTTGTCTTCTTTCTGGCATCTGTTTCTTCTTTCCCCCACTTGCAAATCCAAGTTTTATCCCTTCAGTCCTTCTCAGTTCAATCCATATGGGCGTGCGCGGATTACAGAGCTCCCTGCTTCTCCGCCATCTTGCCTGCCCTCTAAGTTCTACATTTTATTTATAATTGTTATGTGTTTGAAAGAGAGAGATACTTCAAAGTGTGAATCCACCATGCTATTGTGGCTAGAAGACTAAGAGAAACTTCTAGTGCCTATTTATTCCTTTCAGTATTCAGTTAAAGAGCACTCTTGATTTAAGCTTCTTAAACACTCTCATTGTCTCTACAGCTTTTTTAAAAAAGATTGATCTGTATTCTGTCTTATGAAGTCTTTTCTATTCTTATCTTGATATCAACTAGTTTCATTACAATAATTTTTTGTCATTTCTTATCTTCCCAACTGGATTATGAGTTTCTTAAGTGCAAGGACTATATTTTACTTTCTTTATTACTCTACAGTGGATAGAATAAAGCTTTGAATTGATGTTCTCTATGATTCTGTGCATTGATTACATAAAGAGTATGTGTTAATGAGTTCTACTTAGGGAAACAATTTGATCAGGACATAGCCTCTAGATGTGGGGAAATGAACTTTTTTTGGTGTTGGAGGTAAGCTGCCCTGGCATGAATTTCTTTGATCAAATCCTATTGATAAGGTGAAATTACATTGAATCCTGGAACCATGTGGCGTTTGATCTGGAATTGACAATGCTTTTTTTCTGACCCCTCTATCAGTTAGATTGGGTTTGGCTGCTAGAAAATGAAACTCAAAATACAGTGTTTAAAAAAAAATAGGGGTTATTTTTCTCCCATAAGCAGTGGGAAATAAGGCTAGACACATACAGTGCAGCCAGGGTTGATATGGCAGCTCAAAGGTACTCACAGAGACTCAAATTCTTCAATTGTCCTCCTCCTGAACCTTGGTGGTTGTATTCCTTCCAGACATTGTTAAAGTGGCTGCCATATCTCCTGCCATTGTTGATGCCTTCCAGATAGAAAAGGGAGGAAGCAAAAAGGACAAAAGTCCTATGTCAAGTCTCCCTTTTGATAGGGAGAGTAAAGCTTTCCTGAAATGTCACCCAGAGACTTCTACTTACATATTATTGGCCAGAACAGTCATAGTGAGTCTAGGGAGATGTTTATTTTTAGCTAGGCACATAGCTACTGTATAAAAATAAAGAATTTTATTAGCATGAAGGAAGGGGGAATCAACAATATGTAGGCAAATTGCAGTGTGTACAACCCCTAACACTTATTTTATAGATATGGACCCCCCTGAAGGGATTTTAAAGAGTTTTCCAGTGGATGGTAAGGAGGATGGATTGTCGGTGAGCGAGATGGTGGGCAGATAGACTAGTAAGCTACTGATGCAGGAATCTAAGTGAGAAGTTGGTAGCAATTATAGTTAAGGAATAGAAGCAGAATTCAGATGATTTTTAGGAGTTAGAATCGATAGGATTTGGTGACAGTCCTAGAACTAGGAACAATTTTCTTTCACTGTTAGATTTTGATAAGTTAAAAAATTCAAAATCTCTTATTTTTCAGCATTAAGGAAGGGTCTGAATTTACATATTTTAAATAAGAGTAGAGGGAATAGGTACAAGCCAGGCTCAAATGTTAGGCATCAATAAACCAAAGAGTTGTCTGGCATTTTAAAATAGGATATGCTATATAAGGGCTTCAAATGTTGTAAAAATTGAGCTGGAAACATTGTGAGAACAGTCTTCCTTTTTAGGAATTTGGAGTCAAAGAGTACATATTGACTAATTTGAAAAGAACTTAAATGATATTATAAAATTCACAATCAGTTTCATGTAATAAAACTGTTCAAGGTACTCATCCTGACTCCATACTGGGAATAATGATGGGTGTCATGACATCTTTTTGGCTAAATCAGTAAGAAAAGCTTGAATTTCTAGGTTTAAGAGAGCAGTGGGTTATCTTCCCAAGGTTACTGCTTCTGAGCTGTCATTTGAAATGTCAGCACACCGCTCAGCTGTAGGTCAATGGGAAGTCTCACATTTTCTTTTGACCATAGAACAAAGCAGCCAAATATTAACATGCTTGGGAATGATTATAAGAGCTGAATACTATCAGTTTGACTATTTCAAGTAGATAAGAGACAGGTAGTCTTAGGGTGTGGATTATATTTCCCCAAACCTTTTTCATTTACAAGATATGCTCTAATACAATGGAATACAGAGTTAAATTCAACATTAAAGTGCTACATGATAAGATTGTAACTTGTATGAAAAATGAAACCTTAGGAAAATGGAAGATTAGAAGGGGTTTATAGGCCAAGGAGAGGAAGCAAGTTTGATTGAATTTATGCTCTGGCTAAATGGCTCTGAACTTCTGGAGGTTTCCACATACAGTCATTAGTCATGGTAGAAGAAACAGATAATCTGGATGTTTGACTGATAGTTTTACATCTCACTAGATCTTGTGGGTTCTTACTGGAACACATCTGGAAGCCATGAATTTCAGCAATGATGGAAGTTTTTTTTTTTAATAGTAAAGGGAAAGCCTAAGCAAAATGAGAGCTTTATAATTTATTCTTCAAACATTTTGGAACTTATGGTAAAGATTTTCACATTAGAATGATGTTTATAGAAAAAAAATCAACACACTTAATTTCTTAAAAGAAATCTTTTAATGATATAGGTCAAAATAAAAATGTGACTCTCTTAGGTATACATGGTTCGTCCTGGTACTTGGCTTCAGTTGTGCACATAATATCTTTTCTGTTATGATTTGCATCAGTCTACCTTGTTAGAATTCATGGAGCTACAGAATGGGAATGTAGTCTGCTATGGTCTGAATATTTGTGTCCCCCCCCAAATTCATAAAGTGAAATCCTAATCCCCCAAAGGTGATGGAATTAAGAGGTGAGGACTTTGGGGTCTGCCTAGGTCATCAGGTTGGAGCCTTCATAAATGACACTAGCATTCTTATAAAACACACCCCACAGGAATCCCTAGCTCCTAACATGTGAGAACAGTGAGAAGGGGCTGTTTATGAACCAGGGAGAGGACCTTCACAAGAACTTGGCCATGCTAGTGCCTTGGATTTCTCAGCTTCCAGAATAGAAATAAATTTCTATTGTTTATAAGCTGCCCAGCCTGTGGTATTTTATAGCATCCTGAACAGGCAAACACAGTTTGAATGACAAACCTAACACAGTGCATATTATTATTTTTCTTGCCAGAAAGTAACATTCCAAAGATGATGTTTTCACTTGATGAATGGATATACAAAGCAAAATCATTATGCCCCTAAATGGAAGTAGTTTTCTAGGATATACTTCAAAGTTTTAAAGTCAGATGGTAAATACAGCTGTCATGTGTGTGATTCTTTAGAGATAAAACTTTTCTATACACATTAGTAATTGCAATGTTTTGCTGAGAAAGTTGTGTTGTGACTCTAATTATTGAAAGCGTTAATTAACTTACATAATTCTGTGACCTAGAAGCTAGGGCAGAATATAATTTTGATTGTCAGTACAGTATAATTCCCTGAGTTGGTCTATTTCTAATGGGGAAAATGACTTAAATGATATAATTTTTAGTTTGTATTTATTTATTTGTATTTTTTTAGGAGAAGAAAGTTTCTTAATGGTCATTTAGAACAATTTACTTACTTGAAACTCAGACTTGGAGTGTTTGACTTATCCATGGCTTGAACATCTTTTTAGTTTGGCAGGTCTATTAGATTATACAAAGAATAAAGTATTACAAGTAAAGAATATAATTGGGAATAGTTTTTAAAGTGTTCTGATAGGTGTGTTGTTGGCATCTCTGTTAAAATTTATTGTTTTTATCTGTTCACCATCTCTTTTCTCTTTCTTGTAAAGAACGCATTTCATGTGGGTGTGGGTGGGGACGAGGGGGGGGTGACCTCTCTGCAGGGGGTCAGAGCACATCGGCTTGGCCACTGGGAGTTCTGGATTCTTCAGGCCACATGATGAAGAATGGGTACAAGAGAAGCCTCCCAGACCTGTTGCTAGAGCTATATGAATGCAGTACTCTCTGTCCTATAGAATTGCTAGCTTTGAGCCTAAAACTGCTGATAATCATCTGAAGAGAATGAAGCCAATACAGAAGAAATCAGAGTAAACTGAAAGACTGTGTCTTGATGACATTTGAGTGTCTGGATTCCACTGTGCCTGAGGTCAGGTGTTCCTCCAGATGCCTTTCTAATTACATGAATCAGTAAATTCTCTCTTTATGCTGAAGTTAGTTGGAATTGGTCTCTAGTACTTACAACAGAATCTTAAGTTATATAGTGCCCAGAGAACACAAGAATCTCCAGCATTTCTGTGCATCAGCAATGATTAAATGAATAACACATACTGATTTTCTAACAAGAAGGAGGAAAGAAGCAGGCCAGGATGCTGGGGTTTGGGCTGCTACCTTGCATAAATCCAGAGCCACTATTTATGTAGAAGAGAATGTGAATGGCACCCCTGTAGTTGTACAGCAGCTCAACTGGTCATTGTTAGGGTAAAAAGAGTGTACCATTAAAAACTCCACTGTTTTCACTCAGAGAATTTTGATTAGTTTCATCAATTCCATGGTGAATTATTGTACCAGAAGATATATTTAGGCAAGGTGAGGAGCCCTCGTGTTTGGAAGTAGGTGGAGGAAAGGTGGTGTGGAGCAGAAGTGAAGAGCAGGCTCCATGTGGGCTGACTTCCTGGCTCTGCATCCTGGCTCTTTCCATCCCAGCACTGTGACCATGGGCAAATATTTCATGGCTCAATATACTATTCTGTGAAACAGTGGTGATGGTGGTATCTATTTATAGGTATCTAAGTGAAGCACTTAGAGCAGTGCTAAGCACATGGTGGTGTGCAATGAGTGTTAGCTTTTTTTAAAGAAAATATTTATTTGTTTTTAGAGAGACAGAGACAGTATAAGCGGGGGAGGGGCAGAGAGAGAGAGAGAGGGAGAATCCCAAGCAGGCTCCATGCCATCAGTGTGCAGAGCCTGATGTGGGGCTTGAAACCATGAAACTGTGAGATCATGACCTGAGCTGAAATCAAAAGTTGGATACTTAACTGACTGAGCCACCCAGGTGCCCATTAGCTGTCTTATTTTTTTTTTTTAACAAGTAGATTAGGGACCATTTCTGTTTTAACAAAGTGCCCTGAGAAATTTGGCTAGAACAGATTTAGGCAGGGAACTTTCAGGGATCTGAATTTCACAATATTTATCCTTAGAAGTTAAATTTCCTTTAAATTACTGAGATTATGGTAACTCTCCATCTCTAGACTAACACACATGCATCCATGAACTCTTGATACTTGTGTGGAATCCCTTTTGCTGTGAATGATCAAGAAGAAGCTAGAGCCTGACCATTGGTAAAGAGGGGTTAATTTCTTAGAAACTAGTCTGAAGAAACAGCTGCTGACTAATAGACTCACTCATATAACACTTGCCTGCTGGGAGTCTTCAGTCCAGTTTAGGAGCCAAGATATAAAAATGCATCAAAAGCTAAATGATATTGCAGAGTTCACTAGCAGAACAGACTGAAGGAGAATGCCAGCAAGGAGCTGAGAGTCACTGTAGATGGGCTGAGCTGGGCTGCAGTGACTGACTGCTGGTGGGAGTATGGGGGTGGGGGTCAGAGAGAGGTGAGTTCACCCTCAGGCAGGGAGGCCTCTTTCAGTCAGTTTAGGTCTCTTATAAACACTTAAGAGCCTGGGCAGGTGCAAGAAGTATTTATCATTTGAATTAAAGAATGTATTCAAGAGGATGAACCTGACATCATTCTGAGGCTGGATAGTCAACACAGAGAAGTAAAATCCTTAAAAAATATGGCCTCTATTTTGTGAGGTCTGCAGCATGTCTCTGAATTCACTCTATGGGTCTGGATTTGGCATTTTCAGACCAGTCTCCTCTCTGGTGGAAATGAGGGAAACCTCTCTGAGACATCCTTAGCCCCAAAAGAAATTTCTGTGAGAAAAGCACATGAGAACTACTTGATAGCTTATTGCTCTTGAATTATTAACCAGTATCTGGAGTCCTAAGCTGCCAGTGCACTGATTAATCTCCTTCAGGAGAGTTCTGGCTTTCAGTATAACAATTGTTAATCAGAGCAGGAAGACTGGAAAGGGAAGGAATTGAACATTGTTCCTTCTGCACACAATCTTTTCTGGTATCCTGACAATTATAAATAAGCATAATTTAAGGGATGGTGATGGTGATACCTGTGTTTTGCTCATTAATTAGTTTTCTTGCTAAGGGGAAGGTGATTTATTATATATCATGTATTAGGGAAGTGATTTCACATCATCCAAAGTTGAAGTCTAAAATTATTCACTTCAAATATTTGCATCTTCTTTTTTCCTCCAAAATTCTGGTTAGAAGTAGTATACTTATGTTTTCTTATGTGCTTAAAATGGTAATTGAAGTGCAAAAGACACAGACTTGAGATATTTGTAATTCTACAGTCTTGCTGCTGGTTTTTAATATAGCAGCCTGCAACTTCACATGTCTCTTTAGGCCTTGTGTCAGCCTGTGGACTTTTGTGATGAGTGTGGTTGATTTACACATCTCAGACCATTTGGAGGTCCAAAATAAGAAACTAGAGGGGGGGAGTGTGCTCAATTCAGTTTTACTGAGAACCAGGACAATCTTAGGACAACTAAAATTGATAGAAAGATCAAGATAACTTTAATAATTAGTCAAGCACTGCATTTTTAAGAATGGCATCAAGCTTGTCTTAAGTATTATTTCTGTGGTAAAATCCCTCCCTAAGGAATATGGTGAAAACCTCAAGACAAGGGAAGGCAGCCTATGTGTGTGTGTACAACCTTCCTCACAACTCTGTGATGTAGACCACACATTCAGACTGTATATTACCATATATGGGAGACAAAGGAACAAAAATTGTACAAAGGCACCCCCCACTCCGCCTGCCCTCCACTGCTCTCAGGGCTCAGCCTTTTGGGTCTTAGTCCGCAGAGCCCATGCTAGCACAAATAAAGCTGCTTCCTGGAAAGAAAACCTCGGTGTCCTGAGTCTCTGTGTGTGACTCACTGCTACATGACCATAACCGAGTTGTGTAGGACAATGTTCCTGTCCTCAGAAAAATGATGATTTGGTAAAAGACCTAACACTCATCTATGTCAGAACTTAAGGAACAGACAAGGACAGGTTATGGCAAATGTGGAGTCATCACCATATCTGTTGAGTAACTACCCCCGGCAGCACTTGTAGTGGACACATAGGAGAAAGTCTTCATCCTCAACATGTTTATAAGTAATGTCTGAGGAAGTATATGAAAATGTAAATGACTATATCGGGTACCAATATTTAATCCCTACTGAGCAGGACAGCCTAGAAGCTACCAGAATTCCAAGGGGAGAGATATTACTCTGACCTAGTACAATTGGTTAGGGTTTCACTGAAAATGTGGCATCAGAACTTGATTATTGAGGTGAGAGTGTAGTTTGGAATTAGAATTGCAATGAGGTGCATAGAACATAGGCCCCAGAGAATGACAGGAGGGAGATCCCTGAAGCTGAATTAGAATTCAGAGGCACTAGCATCAACCCCCTTTCCTGTGGGTTCCCCCTTTTAGGACAATGGCTAACAAAGTGTAATACAGACTAACATGGCTGGTAGTACTTGGTGAGGCTGATGAAATCCAATGGATTCTAGATAGTACCAAATGGCCAGTGTTATTTGATTTTTTTCCAAGAAGCCTCTCTCTGTTAGTGACTGATTTGGTCATGATTGGTCTTTTCTGAAAAATTAGGATTAAGCTGCTTTCAACATGTCTTAGCAGACATGGAGTTGGGCAGGTAAACTTCTGACGTGGTTTGTGGAGGATTTTAATACTCAGTGTCATGTAAAAGGAACCCCTGTGAGGCAGCAACTTTATTTCTCAAGCAACAAACAAGGGCCAATTCATTGGTTTGTTTGGAAAGAATTACTCAATGAGAATAAGAACCTTACCTGAGGTCACAGTGCCTGCCAAAAGCAGGGAGAAAATGCCCCAGTGGGAGGAGAAGCGGGTTCCGGTGAAACAATGTTGCCCTGGCAGGAAATCCATCATTTGAAGTAAGGCAATGCTGCCACAGCATAACAGCCTGTAACCTGGTGAGTGGATGGAGCCAAGCATGGAGTCCTCAGTGATTGGGCAACATACCCCTCAGCAGTTGGGCAAGGCCCCAAATCTGCAGCGACTTGAAGATGTCAACAAGAGCCATTCAGGCCTTAGGTTCTGCCAGTCTGAAGACCGTCTAAGTCTCAGTGCCTCCAGCCCACTTTCAAAAAAAGAAAAAAACGCTGAGGCTATTTAAATGCCCTGTTTCTGATTTAAACTTATTTTTTTTCACCAGAGATGGTAGTGCTGTTTAGAATGATGCTCTATATAGTAGATTCTTGGAGCAGGATCTGTGTTCCTGCATGTGAGCTACTACTAGGGAAAACTGAGAACTTCAAAACTTTGGAAAAATTAAATAATTGCTATAATCAATAGGAATATTTATGTATTAAGTTTTGAATTCTCTTGGTAATTAAAAGGTAAGTTGTGCTGACAACTGAAAAGTCAACTAAAAACTAAAAAGCTGAAAAGTCAAAAGAATAAAAATAAAACATATTCTCTCTCCATCCCCAGTAACCCTTCCACTCTCAGGTTGGGAAATAGAGGCGAAGTGGAGAGAGAGGGGAAGGCAGACAGAAAGAGAGAAAGAATTTGAATCTCAGTCTTCAAAACATCAAAATGTAAATATTATAACTTGAGGCGATAAGTGGAGGCTTCACTAAAACAACAACAACAACACCCATAAAACCAAACACTCACACACATGTAGAATTGAAATGTCTCATGTTTTGCCTTTTCCATGGCAAAATAAATAGGATCGATTACCTGCGTTATTCTGACTCCATTTTTGCTTTGTAGTCAAGCTTCTGTCCCCTCTGGTTTCTTGATTGAACTTTTCAAGGTTTTCAGTGGCCTTCTTTTCTGCCTTTGTGCAGCCTCATTCTTCCTAATGTCTCTTGGCATTTTACTCCCACCTTCTTCCTGAAGCTGTCTTCCCCTCACTGCTGGGGTACCACATAGTCTTGTTATATTTCCAGCTATTCCACCATCCTTGTGAGCCATGTCCCTTCTAGCGTCCTCTAATTTGTGAGGAGTGAGTGAGGCAATATTTGTAAAGATACTTAGTGGAGTATATAGCTATCCAAATGAAAAGTGTTACTAACTTGGTAATAGTCTAACATTTGTCTTTTTGTCTTCTCTTCTCAACAAAAATGAATTTTTCAACTACCTATTCCCTTTGGTATCATACTTTTCCTCACTTCACACTGAAATGACCACATCCCTCTCACACTGGCCCCTCCTTCTGCTGTTATTGTGTGTGCTTACTCAACTTGGATAGAGGATCCAAGATGATGGCGACTATGGTGTGTGAGTCACAACTGGTCTCAGCTTCTATCAGTAAGGGAGAGGGGTTGACATTCCACTAAGAGACTTTCTCTGCCAACAAGCATAAGGTCCTATTAGAAGGATGGAGTAACTGACAGCCTTGGTCTCGACCACCAATAAGCCTCCTAAAATTACTGCTTTTGGGTTAATTTACCTGTTCATCTTTGTTTCCTCAACCCTTCCAATAATTTTGTAATCAGTTCAGTGTATTCACTCCCTCTGCTGAAAATACCTGGCATTGTTTCTGTTTTGCTAATACCCGTTGCTTTTCAGATCTCCTCAGGACATGCAGGAGCCTTTTCCTATTGCATGGTTCTTTGCTCACCACCACAATCTATAATTTTGTCTCCTGAATTCAATACTAGTTAGAAATTTGACAAAGGCTTCGTGTGGGGGGTGTATGTTGTGTGGGTGGTGGTGGTAGTGTGGTAATACTTTTCATTTTAGTGGTTTGTTATAGTCCTTTTGAAGAATATAAAAACATGAGTAATATTTTTTTACTATGATGCAGACTTTTAAGGATAATGTTACTTTGGGTTGTGTCTGGAGAGAGAGCATGCATGAAGTTTTAGCATGAAATCTTAATAATAACCAATAATGCCTGGTACAATCCCTTGTGCTCTAGCATTTTGTGACTATCTCAGGCCTCAGGGAGCCAGGTAAGGTAAAGGCTGTGTAGGCACAAGGCCTCCAGTCCAAGTAGGTGAGTTGGGGCTAATATCCATGCAGCTTTGTTCTCCACACACTGTGGATTCTGGTGTGGGGCTGCGTTCATCTCTATACATTTATGTCATGTGAATTTATATAAATTCATTCCTTTCATACTTACAGTAACCACATCTGGGATAAAAATTAATATAACTTCACTTCATTCAAAATGATTTGAAGAGAGCGGGGCTTTTCCATCATATCCAGGTGTCATATCGGTTGGCAAGGTAGGGTGTTTCTTCTTTCAGAAACCAAGGTGAGCCAAACTCCTTGATGGAAAATCATTAATGTATATTCCCAGGAAACATCCTCAGTCTATTTTTCTAATTGTTCAGTAACTCCTGAGGGAAATATGGATGATTGTTCTTTGGCAGAGTCTGAATCTGAGCCTCAGTACTTAAAATGCATGGAATCCAATTCTAATTGAGAAGAATCCCAATTCCCCACCTTGATTTAAACTCCCCTTACTTTTTTATGAACAACTATACTGAAATGGAAATGAATGCTTAATTCAATCAAGTTTGTCCAAATTGTTAAATGATTTTAAATTGACCCGAGTTCCAGTTTTCTTTGTTTAGATCTAATTGGATTGGAGCATGTCATGGCATGCATTTCTTGCACTTTCATTGCTGATAAGTGTACAATAAACCCTGCTTAATTCTAAGCTGAGATATTTTTAAAGATGCATCTGTACCCTATCTTTGGATGACATTTCTACAACAGCAAAAGTGACCAAGGCATGTGAAACTAAATAGAAGTCCCATGAAATAACAGTACTTCAAAAAATAAAGAGCCCTGAACACATGGCATATTGAATGAGATTATAGAAGTCAAGTGCTTAGCATAGTGCCTATTGTACAACATATGTTCAATTAAGGCTAGGGGCTGATACAGTAGTTTTACCAGCAAGGAGGAATGAACATAGAAAAATAGCTAATCAATATTAATTGATCAATCTAGATTAGATATTAAAAAGGTATTTTTTATGAAATAAGTATTACATTGTTTCCAACTTCCTCCATGGCTTGTCCAAATCATTTCATTCTTGATGTCTTGAGACAACACTTAGAAGAAATACAGGTTAATAAGGCACCTGAGTGGCTCAGTCGGTTGAGTGTCTGACTCTTGATTTCAGCTCGGGTCATGATCCCAAGGGTTGTGGGATTCAGCCCCCCCGTTACTTAAGATTTTCTCTCTCCCTCTTTTCCCCTCTCCCCCAATCATGTGCTATCTCTAAAATAAAAAAAAATAATTCCAGGTTGCATAGCATACAGGCAACCTCTGAGCTTCAGTTATTTATTCTTAATCTATAAGGCAATAGTCATATCTATGCGACTAGTGAATGTGCCTACTAGCTCTGCTATTTGTGCCAATAGTCCCAACAACTGTGGTGGATCATATGGCTATTTCTGTATCTAATGGTCTATTTCTGTATATAATGGACTATATGATTTACACCTGAATATACAGGAAAAGCATTTTAGGAAATGACAAATTCTAATTGATGTTTATTAAGTCATGGCTGACTACAACTGAAACAATCTGAACAACTGAGATCCAGAAGTACAAAAAGTTTTTTCTTAATTCTTGAGGGAGAATGAATTTTGTAGGACTTCTGTTTATTTAGTTATAAGATAACAACATAAAAATATGTTGATGAAGGTTAGGGCTTAAATTAATTGCTTTTTTCTGGATACTTTATCATAAAGCAGGATTTTTGCTTAATTTTCAAGAATTATTCCCAGACATAAACTTACTTAAAAAAAAGAAATAATCTTTTGATCAATATTTTTTCAGACTTAGAGCTGCACAGTTAGAATAAAAGCCAACTTAACCTAACTTAATTGAAATTGATTTCTTTTTCTTTTGTTTTGTTTTGATTTTGGTAGTTTGGAAAATATTCTTGTCCAATATGTCTATAGAATTTTAAGAATGACCTAAAACTTTTGCCAGTATATTTTTTCCCCACTGAGGGTGGTGATATAAACTTAAGAACAATTCACCTAATTCAAGGTTTGAATGTATGTTACCTTCTGTAATTGTCAGTTAACAGAACTATACATATTTACATATTTCTTTTTTTTAATCACAGGATCCAAAAAGATAATGATTTAGGCCAGGGTTTAGCTCGTAAGAAGAAAAAGTGAGAAGGCATTTATTTAACTTTTTGTGTTTAATAGGTATTGGAAAATACCATAGTCGGATACTATAAGAGGCATAGCTGATAGCCATGCCATTGGGAAGAGATTACGAGTTTATAACTATGAAATAATATATTTGTGATAGCTGAATATAGGAATTTTTGTATAAACCATACATAGCAATATTTCATAGTATGGAAAACGTAGGCAAAAACTACAATTCTTTTTAAAGGTCAAGAAAACCCTTACAATTTCAACTCTCAGTGATGGATTGGAAAGGGAAATACACAA
Source organism: Cryptoprocta ferox (assembly GCA_028646485.1). Lineage (NCBI taxonomy): Eukaryota > Metazoa > Chordata > Mammalia > Carnivora > Eupleridae > Cryptoprocta > Cryptoprocta ferox. The sequence goes on from JAQQST010000527.1 coordinate 12,939, forward strand.
ATTGTTCACAACAGGAAAATTTAACTCACAAACTTTTAGTATTTGAGAAATAAGATTCAAAAAGCCAGACAAGAACACTATAGAAAAGAAACTTCAGGCCAATATCCCTGATGAACATAGATGCAAAAATCTTTAACAAAATACTACCAAACCAAATTCAATAGCATATTAAAATGATCATATGCCATAATCAAGTGGGATTTATCTCTGAGATGCAAAGATGATTCAATATATGTAAAGCAATAAACATGATACACCACATTAATAGAATGAAGAATACAAATCATATAATAATTTAAATAGATGCAGTAAAAGGCATTTGTCGAAATTCAACATGCATATATGATAAAAACTCCCAAAAAATTAGGTATAGAAGGAATGTAATTTATTGTAGTACTTTATTATAATAAAGGCCATATATGACAAGCCCACAGCTAATGACTACTTAACAGTGAAAGCTGAAAGTTTTCCTTTAAGATCAGGAACAAAGTAAGAATGCTGTATCTTGCCACTGTTATTAAACATAATACTGGAAGTCCTAGCCAGAGCAATGAGGGAAAAAAAAAAGGATCCAAATTAGAAAAGAAGAAATGAAATGTACATGTTTGCAGATGATATGATTGTATATATATAAAACCCTAAAGATTCTACCAAAAAACTGTTGGAACTAATCAGCAAAATTCAATACAGTTGCAGAATACAAAATCAACATACAAATATAAGTTACATTTATATAAAATAACAACAAACCATCTAAAAGATGAATAGATATACAATATTTAGGAAATAGTTTAATCAAGAAGGTGAAATAACAGGAGAAACCCAACAGAGGACCATGGAGAGGGGAAAGAGGGAAAAGAGTTAGGGAGAGGGAGGGAGACAAAACATGAGAGACTCTTGAATACTGAAAACAAACTGAGGGGGGAAGGGGAAGGGGGAAATGTAATGGGGGTGATGGTCTTGGTGGAGGTCACTTGTGGGGAAGGGCACTGGGTGTTATATGGAAACCAACCTGACAATAAACTATAAAGTTAAAAAAAAAAAAAGAAGGTGAAAGACCCATACATTGAAAACTGCAAGAAATTGATGAAAGAAATTAAAGAAGACATAAATAAATGATAAGATGTCCCATGTTCATATTGGATGAATTAATTATAAAATATCCATAGTGACTGAAGAAATATACATATTTAATACATCCTTATCAAAATTCCAATGTTACTTTTCATAGAAATAGAAATAATTCTAAAAATGATAGGGAACACAAAAGATCATGATAGTCAAAGAGATCTTGAGGAAAAAAGAGCAAAGCTAATTTCAAATCATATTATCAAGCTGTAGATCTCAGAATAGTAATCAAAACAGTATGGTACTCACAGAAAAACAGACACATGGACTAGTTGAACAAACTAGAGAGCCCAGAAATAAAACCACGCATATACAGTCAACTTATCATCAACAAAGGTGTTGAGAATATTCAATGGGGAAAAATGTTCTCTTCAATAAATGATGTTGAAAAAAATTGGATAGTCACATGCCAAAGAATGAATTGGACACTAACTATGTATATACTCTATATACAAAACTCAAAATGGATTAAAGAGATGTAAGACATGAAACCATAAAAATTCAAGAGGAAAACATAGGTAAAAATTTCCTTGACATTGGTTTTGGCAATAATTTTTTTGATATAACATGTAAAGCACAGGAACAAAAGCAAAAGCAAAAGCAAACAAGTGGGACTGTACCAAAATAAAAAGTTTCCGCACAGTACAGGAAACCATCAACAAAATCAATGTACAGAATGGAAGAAAATATTTGCAAACCATATATCTGATAGGGGGCTAATATCCAAAATGTATAAGAAACTCATAAGACTCAATAGCAGAAACAAATAACGAACAAAACCCCAACAACAAAACGAACAACAAAGACAAATAACAATTAAAAAATGGGCAAAGGAGCTGAAAAGCCATTTTTCCAAAGAAAACATGTAAATGGTTAAAAGATGTATAAAAAATTGCTCAACACACTAATTTTTAGGGAAATGCAAATCAAAACTGC
>JAQQST010000537.1:299-10624 GCA_028646485.1 Cryptoprocta ferox
CAGATGCTGGCGAGGATGTGGAGAAACGGGCACCCTCCTACACTGTTGGTGGGAATGTAAACTGGTGCAGCCGCTCTGGAAAACAGTGTGGAGGGTCCTCAGAAGACTATTAATAAAACTCCCCTATGACCCAGCAATAGCACTGCTGGGGATTTACCCAAGGGATATAGAAATGCTGATGCATAGGGGTACATGCACCCCAATGTTCATAGCGGCACTTTCAACAACAGCCAAATCATGGAAAGAGCCTAAATGTCCATCAACGGATGAATGGATTAGGAAGATGTGGTTCATCTATACAATGGAATACTATATGGCAATGAGAAAGAATGAAATCTGGCCATTCGTAGCAAAGTGGATGGACCTCGAGGGTGTCATGCTAAGCGAAATAAGTTAAGCAGAGAAGGACAGATACCATATGTTTGCACTCATAAGTCTAACAGGAGAAACCTGACAGAGGACCATGGGGAGGGGAAGGAGGAAAAAGAGGCAGAGGGAGGGAGAGAAAGCATGGGAGACTCTTGGATACTAAAAACAAACAGGGTGGAAGGGAGAGGGGGAAAGGGGAAGGGGGGTGATGGTCATGGTGGAGGTCACTTGTGGGGAAGAGCACTGGGTGTTATATGGAAACCAACCTGATAATAAACTATAAAGTTAATTTTTAAAAAATTCCAGTTAGCATATATTGTAAAATTAGTTTCACGTGTACAACATAGTGATTCAATATTTCCATGCATCACCTTATGTGTACAATAGGTTACACTCCTTAATCCCTTTAACCTATTTAACCCCCACCCCCACCCAGCTTTGTAATATTGTTTGAAATCAGAAAATGTACTGCCTTCGGGTTTTTTCTTCTTTCCTGAGATTGCTTTGGCCTGGTGACTTCTGTAACTGTCAAGTGTCTCTTATTTTTACTGCACAAAACTCAACCACAATTTGTGGCCCATCTCTAGGTTACGTATGATCCTATCTTATTTTTCACAACCTAGTTTTATAATTTACTCATTTTTAACCTCTTGTGTATATATTACATTGCCTTAAATTCTTTTTTTGAAAAAATGTGATAAAATAATAATAATAACTTGAAGAATTCATCATTAATTTCTTGTGACAGACTCTTATTTGTGCTAAGGGTTGCAATAGCCATCTATGCCCAACATTAAAGATAACTTTCCCTCCTATCTTCAGAAGTTCTTAAAGCAATTGTGACCTAAGATGTTATCAATCTGCAAGTATCTGTAGTCTACATAATGAGTGGAGGATTATGAAGTTTAGGATTGAGGGACATGATAGAAAATAATTAGAGAAAGATCCTGGGAAGATGATATAGATTTTGAAAGAGAAAATGATTATTTCTTATGAAACAAAAGATAAAAAGGATAGAAGTAAAGATAAAGATATTTTAATGTGAATAGAACGTGAGAAGGAATAGGCAAGTGATGGCTCAGTATTTTCAGTAAAGAGAGAAGTCAATAAAAGACTAACAAAAAAAGTTGGGAAAGAAGGTCATTTCAACAGTTCCAAGAAACTTCTCTGAGCATTACTATGTTGCGATACCGTGAAGGCACAGGGTCGGAGAAGATACAACCCCTTTCCTTGTGATTGTCACTCTAAATGGGAAGGCCACCCCCAGGGCCCAGTTGAAAGTATATGAACATGAGACATTAGCATAATCACATGATGATCTTCAGGAATGCTTGCTGGATTTTGCAGAAGAGGAGGTGGATTGTGGGGGTGGGGGGGAGGCTTTGAAGATTTGGGTTCACTAACAACCTCATAAGAGTATTCAAGGCACCATTGGTGATCATGGTGTCCAGACTTGGAAAAGAGATATGTAGAGTATGGGAAAGCACTGCTCCTGCGGGGAAGGAGCACGGTGGGCACCAGGAAAGGCGGTGCCACCTTTAAGGCAGCCATCAAGTTAGACATCCTTCAAGTGATGAGGCCTCCCAGTTAAGTCCTGTTGGTGGGTCACTGAGACAGTGTGAAGGGACATGGGTGAGTAAAAAGTGTTGTAAAGATGTAATAAGGGCTTACACATGTCATAATATGATTAAACAAATAGGAAGTATACAGGAGTTGTGAGGAGTTGGATCCCCACAAATCTAAGAAAGACCAAGGCACATAAGGTCCAGTTCATCCAGGAAAGTCTTGAAGTACAGGGATTCTGATTCTGAAATCACTTCCATTTACATTGGTTTATCTTTTTGAGACACTTAGTGCTTCTGAGTGGCCTTGCTATGAAGATTTCTTTCCTTTCCTTAGCTCTTCTTTTCTTTGACCTGTTATCTGCCTCAGGTAAGACTTTAGCAATAATTAGGGAAGAGCTGATACAGATGAGAAGGCTCTATGGTACATTGTACGTGCTCAAGAATGTTTTGAGTGAATGAATCTTTGTTTCTTTATGAATGACCCCTGGAGAATAGAAAAGAATTTGGAGAATTCCAGGATTCCATTTCTATTTCATAGTAAATTTCTCATCTCAGCTATGAATAGAATCTTAGATTATTTCCAAGAAAAGGAATTTAGAGATTATTTGCTTTGCCAAATGATTTTACAAAATGATTTTGAGACCTTGAACTCAGGTCCTCTAACTCCCAGAACACCATGCAAATTTTATTTCCACTGCCCTGTTCCTCTACCTATTATGAGGAAAGTACAAACAGTGTCCATTTTGTAGATTTTATTGTGAGCCTTAACTGTGTTAATCCATGTAAAGAGTTTTTAAGAAGTACGTGACAAATAGTAAGTGGTCAAGAAACACTAACTATTATTATCATTGTGACAATTTTTACCTCTTTTTCATTCCCTTTGGTAATTTTCCCATTCAGTTCAGAATATCCTGAATCAAGATGAGCCCAGATAGAACTGTGCAGTTGTTTATCTTTAGAACTCCAGGTGCCCATGAAATGATAAAGGCCTGATGGGGTTAAGAATGGAAAGGAAGGGATAGAGGAGAGAGAGAGAGAGAGAGAGAGAGAGAGAGAATATATCAGGAAGATGAAAACATTAATGATGTGGAGGTGACAGGGAGGAGGATGATGGCACCAGTGATGGCACAAGGGGGTTAGGCTGAATCATTTAGAAAGTTTTGGTACCATTAATAGAAACGTGAATGCAAGAAAATGAAGCTGGTTTGGAAATGAAGCCAGTTAAGATGATTTTAGAAACGGTTGCTTTGAAGTGACAGTCAGACCTCCAAGTGGAAATAATCTACTAGACAGACAAGCAAAGATAGGAAACCAGGAGAAAGCTTGTGGCCGAAGATAAACATTGTGGGATCTGCCACAGAAGTATGACAGCTGAAGTTATGTGAATAGATTACTACTCCAAGGATGATTCTTTCTCTTTCCTTTCTCTTTCTCACAGGCATGTTGTTCTCTGAGCACAGTGATGATAAGGGCTGTGTGTTAATGGAGGACAAAGGCAACACAGAAAACTACCATTCTCTTTTCTTCTGTATTCTTTCTCTCTCCTTTTCACTCTTCTCTCCACCTTACTCTCTCAACAGATATTTTTCTCGTTCCTGAACATATAAGGAAGTTTACAAGTTAAATATAATACCTTTTTAAGCTAAATAATTAGTAAGAAGATTCAGACAGAGGAAAAGCAGCAGAGTAAAAAGTAATTTGGAATAGTGATGGTATTGTGTTCCAAAATGATCCCTGGGTGAGTGAGGTAGCTGACAGTGGAGAAGAGAGGAAGACACTGACGTGGATTTCAGTTTGGAACATCCTGAGAAACTGCACCTACATGTTATGTACCTGCTTGTCCTTACCTGCTTGGAATGGCAGGACATCCAGCATGTCCTTCCAGCATGGTGTGATCTTCTAAAAAGTACAGTTCTGGCTTTTGTCTAGGATCATCCAATAATGCCGGGCTTATTTAATCCAAAGGAAATTCAGTCAGTCTTTTACACCAAGTCAGGAGTGTCTAAAGTCCCTGTCAGTTCCTTCTAAAATGTATTTTTTTAACCTGATTAAACATGATTTTGTTCCCATTGGCCATTGCCACTGATTCCACAAGTCTTTGCATTCTCTTCCAGAACTTTGTGAGTATATCTGCAAGTAAATGTAGTCCCCTGTTTTTGCTTATTTGTTTATCTATCTGCTTAATTTTAGGAACTGAAGATAATTATGTGGTCACCAGCTTCCTGGACTGTAAAAATCAAACACTGTGTAGTTCTCCAAATGAAAATGGAAATTGTTCTGATGTTAACAAGAAGGTTGGAATATGTGTCTTGCGTTTTAGAAAAAGTACAAAGCAACCAACCATAAAGAAATAGAACATTAGGAAACAGGACCATCACTACCCTTGTCTTATCAAAAAATAAAGTCTGTTTTCTCTCCTCTCTTTTTTCCTATCTAGTGACACATTTATTTCTTGACAGTTTAGACAAAAGTTTATCAAGGAATTACAATGAGAAAGCTAACATTTCTTTTCATCCAGACCGGTCAGAGAATACAAATGAAGAAAACAAAAGAAAACCTGTTCTTTCTGGGTTGGGGTGCCAGTTTGGGGGAGTGTGATGTGTGAGAGGGGAAGATCTGAAGGGGCATTCCTGGTATGTGTGTGTGTGTGAGAGGTGTGGAAAGGGCAGCTGGAGGAGAGGTTTTTCTGTTTTACTGCCTATTGTGAATGGAATCTTCACGCTCTGTGTTTTGCAGATTTGGGTGAAGTCTTAATTTGCTTTTCAATGATTATTTTTGGCTCACAATCTTTGATTGTAACAAGTTAGTGTTAGTGTTTGTATCATAACCTGTGGTTTCTTTCCCTGACCATAGAAGCCACTTCCACGCTCTAGGTCTGGTGAGACAAAAAAGAACTTTGAGCCCGGGACTCCTTTCCATTCTGGTCTGGAGCCTCAGATGCCCATGCTTCCTGAGGCAACTCTAATTCCCTATGCAGCAAGGCTGTAGGAGGGCAGGACTGTCCTCCCCCGGTAGCTTGTCCACCAAGATTCACTGATTCCTCTGTACAGCTTCCCTCTGAAACTGCCTCTTGGCTCTTTAGGAAAACCCAACATAATGAAACATTTCTAATTTGGGTAGAATAGACTGCCCACCCACCCAGAAGTATTTGCATTTTAAATAGGTAGCTTAGTGGTAGTAGGTGAATTTTTCAGACTGTATAACTAAAGTGAAGAATTTCAGGCAAATAGGGGTCGACCAATCAGGGCTCTGGCCAGAAGCAAAAGCGACATTCAAAGAGGGTCCCAAATGTATGAGCGGGGCAAGGTGGTCAGACAGCAGAAAGGGCAGGGTCAGGTGCCAAGGAAAGCAACGTGAGGAAGAAGCCTTCCATTGGCTAGCCTGCCGGAAGGGGTGGAGGGAGTTCCTAGCAAGGAAAAAAACAGCCAGTGGGATAACACAGCTTTGTCTTTTATTATTAATAGAATGGTGGCAGCAGTAAGGCTTATAACTGGAAGTATGGATGTGCTTCAAGGGAAGAGTTTTTGTTTGCCTGCTTGTTTAGAATTCAGAGTCCACCTGCAGGGCCTGCCTTTGGGCTCTCCTTGGCCTCCCAGAGGGGTGCTCTCCCCCAGCCTGGCTCCTGCCCCTCCCCAGGTGACCTGGTCCCTTTGTGATGCTGATGTAAGTGCCCAGGAGGGGCTGTGACTACAACGAAGACTCCCTCTCACCCCCACTCTCAGTCTCCATCTGCCACCTGCCCTGGGCAGCTGTCCCTGTCAGATATGAGTCACATATTCCTGTCCAGCAGGTCCACGGCAGTGGGCGAGGCCATCCCCACTCTGCCATCAGCAGGGCCCTGGCCAGCCAGCGCGCGTTCCTGACTGGGGTTATCCAGGCGGACTGGACCCCAGGGACTGCGGAGTTGAGGCCCCAGTGATGTGAAGGATGCAGGCTGGGCCACCTAGGGGGATCCTATCCCCCACAAAGCCCTCCCTGCCCTGGAGATCATGATTAGAGCCCTAGATGCTGTTTCCATTGTCATGTATGCTTTAGAAATGGTACGTTAAAAAACACGTAAAATGTACCGTTCACACTTCTCACCTCTGTAAATGTATCATTTTCTGTTTCCCTACTTGTTCTCCCACTCCCATCCTCACCCCTCAAATGTCCAGAGATGGTTGCACTAATTTTCCAAATGGCCTCCCAGCCTCCGACTTGCTCTCAAATTCCTACTTTATTGACCCACCAGATGTGTGTGTGTGTGTGTGCGTGTGTGTGCATGCACGCGCATGTGCGAAAGAGAGAGAGAGGGAGGGAGGGAGGGAGGGAGAGAAGGGGAGGGGAGAAAAGAGGGTGAGGGGATTCAAAGAGTTATCTGTTTCTTAGGGGGCAGGGAACTGAATTTTATGCACCCAGATTCATATGTTTACCGGTATGTGTACTCAGAGAGGACTCCTGAGTATATGCTGTACTTATGGTCTCTGGGAAATGAGTGCCAGAGAGTCCCATGAGCCTTGTTGCTTTGGCAAGCCAGGGTGCACCGAGATCCCAGCCCCTTAGTCAGCAGGGCTGACAAATTAGAAAGGATGGATCGCTATTCTTGTGGCCATGTTGTAAACTTGATGCAGTTGTAAGTGGTACACTGCTCACCCCCCCTCCCCGACCCCACCATACTCCATAAAACAAAGAGTAACAACAACAAGCAATGGCAAAAACAACCAGGCCTGGCATCTGGGTAGCTCAGTCAGTAAAGCCTCTGACTCTTGATTTCTGCTCAGGTCATGATGTCACAGTTCAGTTTGTGAATTCAAGCCCCACTTTGGGCTACACACTGGCAGTGCAGAGCCTGCTTGGTATTCATTCTCTCTCTCTCTCCCTCTCTCTCCCTCTCTCTCTCTCTCCCTCCCTCCCTCCCTCCCTCCCTCCCTCCCCCTCTCCCTCTCCCTCTCCCTCTCCCTCTCCCTCTCCCTCTCCCTCTCTCCCTCTCTCCCTCCCTCCCTCTGCCTCTCTCTTAAAATAAATAAACAAAAAAACCAGCCAGGCAAAATGATAATAATTAATATTTCTAGTACTTACTCAGTGTGAGAGAGGTAGTATTAACCACTTGTGTACAGATGAAGAAACTAAGGCAGCTGAGAGGTTGAACCCACATGGGATTGTGTTGGTTGTGACGGGTGATGTCAGGATTCAAATCCAAGCAGAAGTCTTTACCCACTCCCCAAAGAAAGCAGCTAGAAGCAAATGTATAACTTGAAGGTAGAAACTTGAAGCAACATATAGAGACTAGAGCAAGTTCAAAACAGGCCAAGCCAATTACCTTAGACTCAGTGAAGATTGGAGGTCCCTCAGTTTCTACACACAGAGTCATGTTGATCTTTAGAGTATTAGGGAGTTGGTGACAGCAACAGGATCCACAGGTAACAGAGCAAGAACCAATTTTAAGACATGGTCCATGTAAAAAACTTCCTTTCAGTTTATAATATCCCAAAAGAACTCAATTGAAAATATAAATACAAGAGACTGCAATCTCCTTTAAGAAAAATAATTTATGTACTAAAACCAGAAAGATGTCAATTGTAATAAACCCTGATCTAGTCATATTAAGATTAGACAATGAACCCTAATGGCTTTGAACGTAATCACAATATATTCAGGAATGTGATGCATTATTCTTGGGGTAACCAGAAAATAGAGTACGCATCAGTAAATTTATATGTGAATTTGTACTGATTGACAATGAAATATCTTGGGCATTGCTTGCATATTTTCCAAGCAGTATTAAAAACATTTAATAAGATGATCGTGAGGTTCTAAGCTAAATTTGGAGACACCAGTCTTGAGTTTCCATCCCACTGAGCAGTATCCTGGTAGTGGCTACTGGAGGAGAGATTCTTAGAGGGGCTCTGCCTAAAGAGTAGTCTTGGGACCTTAACACAGAGGAGGAAGCAGATACTGGAACCTGCGCTTATTAGAAACTGGGAAAACAAATATGATGTTTTGATTTTAATTTAATTCGGCAGGTTTGTTGGGTATTTGTGATGTTTGCTACATAGTCCCAGTTTAAATTCTGCACAGTTCTGCACTTGAGAGTCTCTTGGGCTCATTTATGTAGCATCACCATTTAGGCTTCATAATGTGAATTATTTCAAACAGTTGCCTGAGACCATGGAATGACATTTTTATCAACCAAGTTGACCAAGATTGTAGTGTTGATGAGGCAGAGGAAAGTTGGTATATTTCTGGAAAGCTGTCAGTCTGAATCAAAAGGCTTTAAATGTTCTTTAACTTAATAATCACACTTCTAGTTTTAGGAAATAGAAGGAAGTAAATAGGAAATAAATAGAAGTCTGGCCAGAGATTGGGTTAGAACTGTATTTATTGCAGGTTTTTCTGCTTTAGTTGCTCTGCTTTCATGGCTGACTGCAATGTTGGAGTTGGTCATTCTTCCTGTTCTCCTCTTTCTCAAGTCGCCTTCACCTTGCCCATAATTTCTATTACCTTCTCTTTGTAGAAGCCTACAAATTTCCTTCTCTTCTCACAGAACAGCAAACTGACTGACATGTTTACTTGGGTGTCTCAAAGACATTTCAAATTCAGTAGCCCAAAATGGAACTCATGTTTTTCTACTTGGTCCTCTTCCAGTATTCCTATGGGGAAATAAATCATGTCATTACTAAAGAGACTTCAGTGACTTTTCATTGCTCTTAAAATATGGATCTGCCATGTAATTTAAGGGTGAAAGTAAAATTCTAAAAATTAATATGACCAAGCCAATAAATTCCCCTTTTCCTTCCAATTTTAGGAATGATTGGACATTCTAAACCAAGTAGAAATATGTCAGATATCCAACCCTGATGTTCCTTAGGCTCAGCTGGTAACTTCTGACTGTCTTATCAAAGAGTCTTCTTAGGGCTAGTAATAAGATGGTCTTTGAAAATAGAATTGAATTTCTGGAAGGGAAAGTACAAAATATACATTATGATTTTCATTATTGAGTTTTGTTGATTATTATTATCCTAACAACTCTCCTAAGAATGAGTTCCTGGGGTGCCTGGGTGGCTCAGTTGGTTAAGCATCCGACTTCGGCTCAGGTCATGATCTCACAGTTTGTGGGTTCGAGCCCTGCATCAGGCTTTGTGCTGACAGCTAGCTCAGACCCTGGAGTCTGTCTTCAGATTCTGTGTCTCCCTCTCTCTCTCTCTGACCTTCCACTGCTCACGCTGACTCTCTCTCTCTCTCAAAAATAATAAAAAAAAACATTTAAAAAAATAATTAAAAAAAAAATGAGTTCCTAAGAACTAAGAGCTGTTATGGGTACAAAGTAGGGTTTTTTGGTTTCTAATTCAGAAAAACCAGTGAGACTGGATCAGAAACAGATGTGTTATTTGCAGGACTCCCTTAAATGATTTATGCAGCATTATTCTATTGGATTCACCTTTACAAAGAATAGAACAAAACAGAATTCAAAGTCGTAGACAGAAAAACCAAACCTATCCACTTGGCTCAAGGAGTGTATAACCGGCTGAGGCTGATAAGCATACAAACTTTGTAGCGTTGAGACCACCAGTTCTCCAGGGCAAGGCTTCTCATGTGAGGTTGCACGTTAGACTGTCCTAGGGACCTTATAAAAGTTTGAATACCCTGGCTGTACATTGGAATCTCTGGGGCTGTGACCCAGGATGAGCACTTTTGAAAGCTCCCGGGCAATTTCATTGAGCACTTAGGTTGGAGAATTAAGTATGAATGTATCACCTTGTTAATAATTTTATTCTTTAAAACCTTGAAAAAAGCCTTTTAAATGAGTCTGAATTTAAAACAAATGCAATTTTTTTTCTTTTATAGTTTATTGTCAAGTTGGTTTCCATATAACACCCAGTACTCATCCCCACAAGTGCCCTCCTCCATGCCCATCACCTCCCTTCCCCTCTCCCCCTCCCCCATCAGCCCTCAGTTTGTTCTCAGTATTCAAGAGTCTCTCAGGGTTTATCTCCCTCCCTCTCCCCAACTATTTTTCCCCCTTCTCCTATCCCATGGTCCTCTGCTAAGTTTCTCCTGTTCCACTTATGAGTGAAAATATATGGTATCTGTCCTTCTCTGCCTGACTTATTTCGCTGAGCATGACACCCTCGAGGTCCATCCACTTTGCTATGAATGGCCAGATTTCATTCTTTCTCATGGCCATGTAGTATTCCATTGTATAGATGAACCACATCTTCCTAATCCATTCATCCGTTGATGGACATTTAGGCTCTTTCCATGATTTGGCTATTGTTGAAAGTGCTGCTATGAACATTGGAGTACATGTGCCCCTATGCATCAGCACTTCTGTATCCCTTGAATGAATCCCTAGCAGTGTCATTGCTGGGTCACAGGGGAGTTCTATTGTTAATTTTCTGAGGAAACTCCACA
>JAQQST010000540.1:0-26925 GCA_028646485.1 Cryptoprocta ferox
GCAGAGAGCACATACTGGATGTGCAGAGAGCACCTACTGAATGTGCCTAGTGGAAGGGGCCCAACCATTCAAGTGGTTGAAATGAAAACATAATGCACTCAGTCTAATTTTACACATTACAACATACTAAGTTTAAATATATTTGTTTCTTACAACAAAAGTCATGCAGTATAACTACACTGTAAGGAAGCAACAAAATGAAAATGGAGGATAAGATAACTGTTCAATTTTACTGTAAGGTCTGAATGCAGACACAAGCAACTCTCTAGTCCCTTCTGTCACATGCTTATTTTACTGTGTGCTCAAAGACACTAATGTGCCCTTTCAGGGCTGGTCACTGGCTTCCAAATGAGTGATGTTCTGTTCTCATTATGACCAAAAAGACCCAGGGAAATACTGTGTATCATATCTAAAGGAGACGATCAGAAAGGATGATGATTAGGTGAGACCTGGTGGATGGGACCGCCCCCAAAAGAACCAGAAAGTGGCAAAGATAGCTAATGTCATGTAGAACTCTGTGGTTTTGGAGATGTGCATGAGAAATGATATTGAGCTTGACTGTGAATGATGGTTCTATAATAGAACAGGGGGCCAACAAAAAAATACAGGCTGACTTAAGAGTGGTAAAGCTCATAAATCTTGCCACAGAAAATTCGTATTATATGAAGTTTTCTTTCGATAATGATATAAGAATTCAAGAGCAAATATCTCCTTGCCATGGGGAATATAAATTGTACAGACTCCAGAGTCAGATTTTATTGAAAACCTAATGTTACTTCCTATTCATTTTGTGAGGTTCAGCAAAAAATTCCATCATGATCCATAAAAAAAGAGCTGTACACCTACTACACAGAATTATAACAAATATTATCTTCATTACTTGGCATCATTCAACGCTGGTTCCATGTCTTCCTTTCATGAGGGATATGCATCTTCACTTACAGGACATATCTAACGTCTGGGTTGAAAATAAGAAATGACAATTTACAAAATGAATTAAAACACGAGTATTCAGTTTCAATGATCACATATCTATCAGCACTGGTGCTAGAAAAAGGGTAATGGAACAATGACATGAAAAATGATTACTTTCCTGTGTTTGTAACATACTTATCAATAAGTATTTGAACAGTAGGGTTCCCAAAGGATACTGCAATCTCTCTCTCTCTCTCTCTCTCTCTCTCTCTCTCTCTCTCTCTCTCTCTCTCTCTCTCTCTCTTTCTCTCTCTGTATATATACATGTTTATACAACTAATACTATATAATTTCTATATAACTATGACTCTATATATACTTATAAAACTCTATAAATAACCATAAATACATATATTACATACATATAAATATATATATAATATATACATTACATTATATATACATATGTGTGTATGTGTGTGTATATACATATCCCCATGTCTATATATTAAAGTGCATACACCAACTAATATATTGTTTGAAAACAAATCATGGGCCATAAATTATAGAATCTTAAGACATAATATTTAACTGGAAAAGTGTTTTTATAGATGCTTGATTAGTGAGCAGGACTGATAAAAATTAGTGCTCTGGAGGAGCCCAGGAAGATAACATGTCTGTGTAATACCGGGTAAGTTTCTGAAGTATAACATTGAATTGAAACAGAGAAATTTGGTATTTAAGTAGACTAGAATTAGTATATACCAGAGACAAAATAAAAAGAGAGACAACAAATCTATCATATGCGTGAGTTAGGTTGTGGACAGCTACATGACCCTATGGGCAGCTCCACACAGAGCACTTGATATCTCATTCATTGCTATGAAGTCAGAGTCATTTAAGCAAGGATTTTTCAAGTGAGAGTTGTGGAGCCCAAACTATTGTCAATAAAATGCTGTATGTTTAAGTGTTCCTTCAGTAAACCTTTGACAATGGCTTTAAAAATGGTACTTGAATACTTAGTTAAATTTGTCAGCTTTGCAGAAGAATACTATGTTGGCATTGTATCTGTTGAGAAGAGATATACAGAGAAAGACAAAGGAGACTGGAGGGATGAGAAGGAGGACAAGAGATGAGGGTGAGAATGCATGGCCATGGTAGAAACACACTAACGTGTTCTCTTGCATCTGCCGCATGACCATGGGAAGAATCTTTGTGACTAGCTCGCTGATTCCAGTAGGAGAATAGGCTAATCGAAAAGGGGTAGAAACACCCTCAGAGGAGCCCTATCAGATATGTCTTCTGAACCTCAGCTGATGCACCTATGTGTGACAGCATGGGACTGTGGTGCACATTAAATTCTAAGGCTGTCTTGTTAAAAGGCTTTTTATTGGAATACCTATGTGATTCCAATAGAAAGATCCAATGCTATGAGATTAATGAATCAAGAAGTTGTATAGACATAAAGAAATAAATACAATTCATTAATTTTAACATGAAATTTTAGGCAAATTTATCTGAACATTAGATAATTAAACCTTATATTTCATATACTTAATCATCAAATGTAATATAGAAAAGTAATACAATATTTCAAAATAAAAAAGCAATTTGATTCTAATGTCCTAAAAATGTGTATACTTATACAAGAAGACATAATGATGAAATATTACATGTGTTCAACACAAATAAAGATAATTCAAAATAGCATTCTTTGATAAAACACTTCATCATGTAAAAATTTGGCTTTCAAACAAACAAAAATTTAAAAAGACGTTATTTGTATTAAATATTTTTAATATTATGAGGGTACTGCTGTGGTATCCTTGAACATACTTATAAAACCTCCATTCCTGGAGATAGTCAATTACTTTTATAGTTGCATGATATGTTTTTGATTTGATGATACATGAAATAAGTACGTGTTAGCACAGATGCATGATAATGAAAATCTGTGTGTGGCTCCAAGTCTTCTGGTTAAAATTCATCACAGTGTATTCCCAACCCTAGATTTTTGGGTATAATTTCTGGTTCTAACTGTCCCCAATATATTCAACACTTTTAGCTGTCTCTTTTTGAGACTGACTGTGAAAAATTAGCTTCATTCTTCCATTGAATGGCATCCAACCACTTCATGATAGAAGTCATAAGGAATGATAGGAAGGGGTTTTGAGACTCTGAATTGATGATAATCAAATGTGTAACATTTTCCATTTGCATTATCAATTTGCAGTATCTGATAATAACATGGGTATAAGAATGTCATCCATTTAGTAACATTGACCCTGGGGGGACCCATTTTTAAGACATGCTTGTCATCTATAGAAATTTACGGCAAAGCCCCAAAAGCAGTATTATATAAGTTACTCAAGAAGGCATTAAAGAGATGAATATTGACTTCTACATTTTTAAGACCTATGTTTCTTTCTTTAATCAAACGTTTGCTTAAGCTACACGTGATAGTTTATGGAAATGCATCAAATAAATATTTTCCCATATTTCTTTTTCCTCGTGGAATCTCATTGCTGTGTTGACAGTACCTTGACAGATCCCTGATATTCAGTTTATTTAACAACATAACGTGATCACCTAGGAACTGCCATTTGCAAATAAAGTTTCTCACATGTCTTTCTTACTACCTTCCTTCTGTTGGTCATGGAGTCCTCACCTTACTCTGGAAACCATCCTTTCCTCCGTTTTGTGCAGTCTTACCCATTTATTCAACATACATAGTGAACGACTGTCTTATTCTTTCCCAAGGAATCAGAAATCCATGGAGGGACATAAGCCAGTGATAGCTGAGTCCTAGCAGCGCCCCCACTAAGGCTGCTCATCTGCTCTGGTTGTGATACTTCCAGTTATTCAGGGAAATCTTCAAGTAGATGAGCTACATAAGCTGACATCTGTCTATCTCTCAAAATTTAATTACCATCTTCTCTGTTTTTCGTTCAACTCCAGCTAACACGGGTCTCATTTTCCGTCCCCTCAGGTCATTTGCATATGGGAGCAATGCTTGCTGTGCTAGATGTCACTGCTCCTTTTCTTATATTCATACCATGTTCAAACATTACGTCGACAGAGAGGCTTCTTCTCATTATATTCTACAGCAATAGGCTCAGCAGACCACCATCGGTGTTATTCTCTGTACATGACTCAGCACAATATGGTCCTCAGATTAAATCAGCGCACCACCTGAATTTTAAGTATTTTATTATTTTTGAGAGAGATCACATTATGTTTATTAAATAAAAGGTTAGTGCAATGCAGCTATACTGATTTATTTCCTATCATCCTAAAATAATAACATTAATCAGGTGGAATGGTGAGAATGAAGGTATATCTTGCAATGCCTGACATGTTCTCCATATTATCAGTTAAAGAAAATAATAACCCCTGTTTATAATGTACTTCTGTTTATTTCATCATGTACTTCTCGTCATGTGCAATTATCTTGTCATATTTTAGTTGACAAGTATCTGTCCCTTTGTAACACTGAAGAGTGGTGGAATTGATTTCCTAGCCTACTTTTAATCAGTTATGTAGTTTCAATGCCTAATCCTATGATTATTGTGGGTAGAACTCATCCAGTATTTGTAGAATCAATGGGTAAGTGAAAGGGGATGCGTCTTAACATGTGCTCAAAGATTATTAACAACACCAATGGCACTATCACATATGCACAGCAATGAAATGTCCTCACATTTATCTCTAAGGGAGACCAGCTGCTGTCATGACTATCATCCTTCAAAGCCATAGCCTACATCTCAGGTACAAATTCACCCCAGATGCAGTTACTGGAGTAGAAATGGGCACCCCTATGAACAGTAACCAGTAACGACACCAACAAGGGTAGTAGGGCATCAGGCATAAAGGAGAACTAGATCACAGAATTCATAATTTTTTTGATTTGAGATTAGAAAAGGGACTCTAGTGTTGGATTCAGCTCTTTTCAAGGATGTATGAATGAATCAAAAATTTATGATATTTACATATTGCTGCACTAAACCCACGTTGTGTTGGAACCACTTTGAGTGGTCTTTGGTAAAAAAAATGATGATGTGATCATGTTTATCAAAGAAAACTCTAAGTATGATTAATGTAAGAATAGAGAAAATGGCAGAAGTGGGAGATCCAAATTGGGAAGACATGCAGAAAATTATGCACACATAAATATTTTCCATGGTGAGCATCTAAATGACTCTCTAACATTGATAGCAAAATATAGAGAATGTTAGATAAGGTATTCCAATTTACCAAAGCAATCAGCATAAGACCTGGGAAATTTTGCATATCTCAAAACATATAAGGTGGAAGAAAGAAGTTAGTGTAATATAAATCCTTGTTTTCCATAGTAAGGAGTACAGTGGGTGAAAGAAAATAGAGAAATGGAGACATAAGCATATTATTTTGTGTATTGAAGTAACAGTCACAAAGGAAAGACAGACATGTTGAAAAGCAATGAACTGTGAGGAGCAGATAGCCGGTGTGGAAATTGGGAAGTACCCTGGTGCTTCTCATTATAATCCCATGCGGTCTTCTCATACCAATGGACAGCTGAATGCATTGTTCTTTTGAAAATGTCATTTCCATTGAGGTGGTTTCTTGTTCATAAGGACAGTCTAACCCATTTATAGTTGACAGCTTTGTTTGAAAATGGAGCATGGATGCAGAGCCTTTTTATTACAGGTGTTCTGATGGCAATTATGCTATTCTTTGTAAACAAAACCCTGGCCTGATCACAGAGTACTCACCTGAAATAAAATTATTACCACCTGGGTGATAGTTGACTGAAAAATTTCATTTTACAACTAGCTCTTTGAGATTTTTGAAACTGCCAGTAATAATACAAGTAAAGCTAGAGGGTGATGGCCTCTACACCAGTGGTTTCTAATAGTCCCATAAAAGATTGTAAATGGTCCTAACATACTGATGGGTCCAGAATCCACACATTTCCAGCTTTAGCACAAGTCAATAATGTGCTGCCCCATAAACTGCCTTATGATTTTAGAAAATAGCATTGTGGTATGTCACCTTGTGTTATAAAGAGGTGAATTGGCTGAATATCTTATCAATACTGTTAATAGTCTCTGGCTTTAAGTTTGTCTTGCATTACGGCAGATCATATATTTGATTAGAATTTGAGGAGAGAGTTTAAGAGCTAATACTCTGGGATCCCACAGAAAATTGCATCCAGTTCCCGTTCCATCCACTAAGTTCATTTGTTGTTGATTTTGTCCTTCAACAACAGTAAATGGTTAATGAAACCATGGCCCAACTTTCACTTCAAGGTACAAACATTTAATACATATGTGGCTTTCTTTCTCTGGACAAAACATGTATTTATTCAACACTTCTATGTTTTGTAGTGATCAGGAATGAGTCATGTCTCAATGTCTGTAGCTTTTAAGACTGTAACACAAAAATAATGACCATTACTTTGTCATGGAGATGTCTGTGATACCCCACGTAAGATATCTACAAGGAAGATAATGGAGACAAATGTGTCCATCAGCTGAGACAGCCTGGCATGTTAAGCACTGAAAACTGAACTTCATTGTCTTCTGTCACCGAGAATGGAACACAGAAGCACACACAGGCTATTTGTGTTGTTAGGAGGTATTATATGATTAGGAGGAACCACAACAACATGGTGTGCAAAGAATCGGCATGCATTTTGCTACTTTGTCGATACCAGGTGCCTGGGAAGAAACGGATGGGACTGCTGAGACAGTATTCAATTACATGTGCCATATAATTAATTTCCAACCCCCTCAGATCATTATTGATCCTGTTTTTGAATGTTGAGAGTTTGTTCTTCTCAGTATGTGCAGTAAAGTGAAATGGAGAGATAATTGATGATTAATTTTCTATTGAAAATATTTTCGTAGAAGTTTGAAGCAGGTTTCCAGTTTTATACTAGAAGACAATGACTTCAGTTATTTCCTGTAGTGTGGAAGTATTTCTTTCTAATTTTGGAGGTATTTAGATGTCTTAATATGTCATCAGTCAGCTGATATAGGTAGTGTTAACCCCAGAGCATTGGTGCATTGAAGCATTGTTCTGCATCAACTCTCAGAAATTACTGCCAACTGCATGTTTCCTATTGAATGAAAAGTAACGTTGTCCTACTTCTCTCCAGAAATACTACTTCCATCCTTGAGGCAGTATGCCACCAAGGATCTAGGAGAGGCGAGAGTGTGGAAAATTTATGGTAGACATTGGTTTAGTTAGAGAGAAACAGAAAACATGCTTTTAGACTAAGTTTGTATGTAGTCTTACACCGTTTAACTTCTCTCTCTTTCTCACGTTTACACCTGTAAAAAAGTAATTTCATCATATCCAGGGCCGCTTTTATTTCAAAATTTAGGGTTTATCATGAAGATTAGATAGTTGTGCTGAGGAGGATGTTTCCAAAATGCATAGATATTGGTTGTTAGTACAGGTATTGGAAAAGGGCTTGGATCCCCTTCTCTGTGTCCTGTGGGCTCACAGAGGGCAGACATAGCTACTGTCTTTGGAAACACTTTCCAGCTTTTACAAGAGCATTCTGCAGGTCATTGTCTTAGTGAGTGCCAAAGCCTAGTTACTGTGAATTCAGACCCTCGGTGGGGGTGGCTGCAGTAAGTCAAGGAGTCGCTGCGGTGGGTATTTTCTGTCATACTAGGGAACACAAGGTCATCGAGAAGAAGGAAGTTCTGTAGTTCCTTCTATATTTTTTAAGGACATGATCATAAGGAGAGACGCTTATGGAGTTGCAGAATGAAATGGAAGTTGTGACCTCTGTAGTTGCAGGAGGGGTATCTAGGGTAGTGTCATAAGCTTTCAAACACAGGGTCATTGAAATGACAGTGATGACAAATAACAGGACTCAGGCTAATTAAAAAGGCTGTGGAGAGTGGGGAGTTTGCTGGGAATCACAATATGCTGCTGAGGCTTGTTTCTCGGAATTCCTGCTCCATTTATCTTCACTCCATTGTCATTCCTTCCAGAGCAAAGCTCCTCTTCTTCCTCTATTTCTTCCGCTCTTCAATGCAATCCCTGTGGCTCATCTCATCCTCCTAGATAACATGGTATCTCTGTCCTTCACATTATGGCATCCAAATTCAACACTCCTTTTTGTTCTTTCAGTCATTATTCTAAAAATATATAATTGCAGATGAAAGCAAACCATCCATCATGATGTATTTTGACAAAGGTATGTCTTGAAGAGAGGGCAAGATACAACAGAGCTCACATGAGTTAGGACTCATGAAGACAGAAGGAAACTTCCCGAGAGAGCAGAGAGGAAATTGAATTTCCTCTGACACAGTCAGGATGCCGTCAAAATGTGCAGTGACATTGGCACATGACGTAAGGTGATTATTCTGATCCTAAACTCTGACAAGATCAGATGTCAGTTGCTGTCCTTATGATTAAGAACATCAGGGTGGGTAGCAGGAGGCTGGGTTTAATGAAACACAATTGGTTAAGCATTGAGGAGATTGTTTTGAGACCAGAATATGGGTCAAAGAATACAGTCAAGGTGTAGAGATTCGCTGTGAATGAGGATGAGAAGTGATGTAACGTGACAGTAGTTCAACGTTCAGAACAATTGTACCTGCCATCACACAGAGAGCACATGCACGGAGACTATGGAAAGACTCAGGATGTTTTCATTTTTAATGTTTATTCATTTTTGAGAGAGAGACCGAACCTGAGTGGGGAGGGGCTGAGACAGAAGACACAGAATCCAAAGGAGGCTCTTGGCTCTGAGCTGTCAGCACAGCCCGAAGTGCAGCTCAAACTCATGAAGTGTAAGGTCATGACTTGTACTGAAATCAGTTTCTTATTGGGCAACACCAACAAGGGCCCCCTCACAGAGTCACTATTTGTAAGAAAGTAAATTTAAAGGGAGAATTATGCAGCTCCCTGAGACAAGGTGCTATGTTTCTGCTATTCATATGTATTTCCACTGACTTACTTTTAAAATCATCAAACTACAACATAATGCATTGACAACTAGAGCTAAAATGAAGATTATACCAAGACAATTTTGTGAAATGGTTCAAAGTTGGAGACCCTGCATTGCCTTAATTCAGGATTCACAATGAAATCTGCAGGAACTACCATAGGGTTGTGTTGATGTGCGAAAGCACATATGGATCCAGGGGAAAGAAAAGAGACACCAGTCAATGTTCCACTTATATTTGTCAATTGATTTTCATCAAAGGTGACAAGGCAATTTAATGGGGGAATGTAGAACTTTATAAAAAATAATGTTAGGTCAATTGTCTACCCAAATGGAAAATGCATAATTATCAGTCCCTCCTCATGCAATATACAAAGAATAAACTCAGAGACGTCAACGCAAAAGGAAAAATTAAAGCCTTCTATAGGAACACATCTTCTGACCAATGGTAGGGAAAGATAGCATGAAACTGAAACTGTACAGAAAAATACAGGAAAATAGAATGACATCCAAATTGAAAACTTATGCTCTTCTAAGGAAAACTGCCAGAAAATATAAAAAGCCACGCCATGGAGTGGGAGAAAATGTTTGGAATATGTACACCCTTGTAAAACAGCGTGTATTCACAACACGTAAAGAACACTGACAACTTGACGAGAGTTATTAACGTATTAAAAAATATACATCAGTTTTGGAATTAAAAACACAACACATTACAGAAGAAGATATACAAGTGCTGTTCAACACATAAAAATAGGTTTACCATCATTAGCTATCAGGGAAATGCAATTCAAAACCACAGTGAGACACTTTTAGACACCACTAGAATGAGAATGCACCTGAAGTAACAAGAATTCGTTGAAAATAGATATGAGCTACCACTTTCCTAGGTTACTTGTGGAAATTTATAATATAAACCCAGTGTGATAAGAAAAAAACAGAGCAAAACTTGACAGTTATTGCATTGTTAACTGTACACTTATCCTATGACCAAGCAATCCCCACTCATAAACATTTACCCAACAGAAATGAAACATTTCTTCATGCAAATACTTACACATATGTGCCTGAGTGGCATCACTCCAGATAGCCACAAATCAGAATTATTCCAGGTCTCTGTCCACAGGAGAAGAGATAAACAAACTGTGGGTACTCACAGATTGGAATGGTATTCAATATGTAAGTGGACAAATATGTTCATTTGTGCAAAACATAGATTTATCTGAGGAATATAATCGTGATGGTTAATTTTATGTGCCGACTTGGGGGGGCCACCATGCCCTGTTATATGCTGAGACATTTTTCTGGATGTTTCTGTATGGGTGAAGTTTGGATTACTTTAACATCACTATGTGGGTCGCTGATCAGTGAATTTTATGCTAGTTCATTGGCTAGAGATGGTAGTCCCTTCAAAGCTTTGCTGATGATGCCAAGTGGGGCAGTCTTGTTGGGGTGAAAGTTCCAAAACTGGTTTCCTGACAGAACATGTAAGACTCCCACTTTCTCTGCCAACATATCTAATGCTATCCTGTTCTTCCATGCCCCATGCCGTTCTAGTGGAAGGACAGAAATAAATGGCTACTCCTTGATGTACAGCCCCAGTGAAACTGACAAACCATTGCTGATTTTAGTAGTAGTTTTTATTCCAGCCTACTTTCTTGTCAAGGGTAATCCACCAGAAATGTGATGACTGAAATCCAGCCACTATCTGATTCCTCCTCTTACATTCATTTGAGAAACCGTTTGCCTTGTGGACTCCTGTTGCATCCATGTACACGTGGGGATAAAAGCAAATTCTCTGTCTTTCCACCCGGTTTCTGCGGTGGATGTCACTCTTTTTATAGGTTTGATAGGATGTCAAAATGAATGGAATGGCCAATTGTACCTATTCACAAACTCCACTCCATGTGTATGGTCATGGTTTAAGTAGGCTCTTCTTCAAACAGTACCACCAAAATTATGCCTGTGGGAGGTGCAAGATAGAATGGTGGGGCTCTGCTCAGCAGGGGCTTGAAGGCTGTGCAAACAGGTCAGCCCAGATTTCACGGGTTAGTTGAGTTGTTCCCCGAATCCTGCAAGACAGGATGAGTATTCCTTCTCTGTCCCTATAAAGGAATAGCGAATGACCATTCTTTCTACACTCTGTAGTGTGTGAAAGAGCAATGACAAGATCTTGCAGGACTCATTTCCCCAGGCAACCTTGACTGATCTAGTGCCATCATGAAACTCAATCCTGCAGGGTCTGTATCCCATCCACAGGAAAATGATACTGTTGGTCCCTGTGGCCTTCCTCGAGCACAAGTATAACAGTTGCTTTTGTGGTCTCTTTGCCATTATATATAAAGGCACATCCCATAGTTTACATTGTTTACTGCAGTTATGCCCAGCTAGGATAGCAAAAGTGGAGCTCAATATAAATGGGTTCAAGGTGTCAGCACGTTTCTCAAAAATATGATTCAGATACCAATGTAGGAAGTAATAGAAAAGTTAGGAATCAAAACACATATGAGGCACACAGAAACTAGAGTGTCCTGGCTGAAAATGCTGACTAACAAAAGGGAAATATCTTTGGCACTATGGATTTTTAAATTTACAATAACATATGCTGTGTGCAGACACTGACCTATCAGCCCCATAGATACAAACAAGTGGAATGCAGAAGGGGTGTTGAAAGATGCATGACTTAATGCCTCCCACCTGCCAGGTGAGGTCCAAGTCCCCAGTGACTCACTGTTGCTGTCTGGTTGTTCTCTTGCTCATGATTCATGTAGTGATGAACTTCAGACTCACAAAACACATAGGGAAATCACCAAACTCCATCCTCATTATGTGGGGCCAGGAATTTGATCCACAAATGGATGAAAGTTCCAATTCTGACACAGACAGTCTCAGACAATGATCTTACACAAATCTGTGTCAGGCAAAAAGAGCCGCTGTTGAAAGAATGCACAGGTATGCAGGATGGAGGCAATGGAACAGACACAGGGACACCTGTGCCCACTGAGGACCATCTGGGCTGTACTGCCACTGACATGTCAGCATAGGAGGAGCCAAGGGAAGACAGGGACACCTCAGGGCACGTTCAGGGAAGGGGAGGAACACACACACAGAGGGATCCTCCTGTACACATGGCACAAGATGTTGACCCCGAGAGGCCAGGGAGAGATATGTTGGCCCAAGAGATAGAAACAAGAATGCTCCTGAATTGCTATCAAGGGACAGGACTCTGGAGCCCACAGACTCGGCCATGTGGTAAATGATGCCATTAGGGAGCACATACAGTCCCACAGGCAGATTGGAAGTTCCTGTAAGTCTCATCAGAAAGCCCTACAGACTCCACATGTCTCTTGGGACTGTGTCCTTCGCTGCAGGAAGAAAGCCCAGGGGTTGTAATCCCTGGCACCAAGAACATGCCAGGCCTTTGTCCAAGACCACTTGACACAAAGGCCCAAGCATAAGCGTTTTGCTCCCGGAGTCTCAGAACTTTCCGCACCAAAACCCCTTCAATACCTTTCTCTGGTACAGGCCAGCATAAAATCAGGAACTGTTACCTTAGCCGGTACTGTCAGGAGACAAGGAGAGGTGAGGGACTCTGGGCCCACCTCTATTCTAAACTCTACATCCTCGAAAACACATAGCTAATGATGGCCTGCATAGAGGAAGTTTATAAATACCCTGAAATGGCCCAGGCTGAGGCCCCCTCAGGCGATGCTCCCACAGCAGAAATCCAGAAGTCCAGAAGTACATAGGCCATTGTTTCTTTGAGGAGCACAACGAATGTCAGGTGCCAGCATGTGGGAGCCTCTACAGGGGGCCCAAGGGTTTCCCACTCCAGTGGCTGAGAAGAGGTGCTTCCCCAGTGGGTGTGGAGACAGTAGTGAGAGAGGTGAGAATCTCTGCCCCACACCCCCTCCTGTTAGGTTAGATCTTAGCATCCTCACAAGCTGACACAAATTGTGAACCATCCCTATGTACAAGGTCATAGGTCTATCCGTTCCATGTAATTCCAATCTGCAGGCACAGAATTCAAACACCTACAGACAGCTGGATGTAATCTGGGACTCACCCCAAACGGTAACACAAAAAATATTACATAAGCATAAAGCACACAAACGTGCTTCAAGGTGATTATCTATCATTCAATAGTTGTTCACCTGGATGTGAGCCTCACTCTGCCCCACATTTCATCACCAAACTTGTTCTTATTATCGTAGTATAGAACCTGTTCACCACTGGTGCACATCTGAAGGTTTTCCACTGGTGTTGCTGAAGCATGCTGCTCTTTCATAGTGTTCTCGAGACCTGGCAGCTCCCTGGGACATAGACACCCCCACACACACACGCACACACACACACACATGACAGTTGAGTGTCTACCCTGTCATATTTAAGGTTTCCTGAGTGTTTCAAATCAGGAATATGATGAGATGGTGTGGTAAGCCATGACAAGAGTGACAGTGGCACAAAACGCCCTCCAAAATGTAGAACAGTGGTAGGAGGTTTGAGGGTGGGGTTCATGGTCACCGAAAGACACTTCCTACAGGTGTAGCAGCCAACTATGATGTGATTGTTTGCTCATTCATACAGCCTTGCCAGACTACCCAACATTAGCCTCCACAAAGAGGCAAAACCTCATTGACACTTCACATCTTCATACTCCCTGACTCAAGCTGATGCCCTTGACTCAAGTGAATTTTTGGCACTGTCCCTGAGCTACTCCCAGCCTGTTTCTCCATGAGGAAAGCAATTGTTCCATGGACCCCAATGGGAGATGCGCCCACCTCCTGGGCTCCTCTACTGTCTCCCTCTAAGTACCCTATGCTGGTGTCTATTTTCTACTGATATACTGCAGGGGATTGGGCCACAGATACTCCATCATTATCTGGCAGGGGAAACAGACCAGAGCTCACATGATCTGAGCATACCCCATCATAGCCCACGAAGCTGGGGAACGTACCAAAATAATCTCCCTTTCTTGTCATAGAATCCTACCTCAGCAATCCTGCAAGAGCCGGGAAAGCGGTGGTCATACAACCAGTTGAAGAAGTTAATGAGGCTGATGTTGTTATGCCTGCGTCTGTAAGCCTCTGGATGGTAATTTGGGTACCTCTGGATGAGACTGGAATGATAAGCCCTGTATCCTAGAGAAAGATGTGTATGCGACAAGGTGTTGGAGGATTCAAGGTCATCCCTCCACCAGCTGCTGCCCACACATGCAGTGGCCACTGACCTGCAAGAGGAAGGTTATACTCCTTAGCAATAACTTCATTCTGGAAGTAAGTGTTCTTGTCAAAGAACAGCAAGATCTCCCAGGAATCCCTGGGAAACTTGTGTTCCTCCACCTGCCGTGGTTTAGTGGTTCAGAAATGTGAAATCTGGACCTGGGAGACTTCACCCCTCCTGAGGCAGACCTCACCCCTCCTGTTTTCAGGAACACATCTCATCTCCAATCATGGCCCTCCCACCATCGCACCCATGCATGTTGCCTCTGTCTCCCTGGCCAGACCTTCAAATCGGTCAGGTAGTGAAGCATGTCCTCATCTTTCTTGCTAATCATGGCCGACATCTGAGGGTGGTTACCCAACTGCTGGATGTCAAGGAGACTTCAAGTGCTGGGCATGAAAGAGCTAGAACCAGAGACCACTTTAGGACAGCAGCCCGGCATTACTGTCTCCTGTCTTCCGGCAGGGTCCCAGGCCTCTGCGTAGGTAGCTCAAGGCCGAAAGGTTCCCAGGTTTCTGCACAGCTCTTTTAGGCACACACAGATGGCTGTATATGCCAGCACACCACATCCCAGGCTCATTCCTGTGTGCTGATGACTAGACAGTACACCTGTGTACACAGAGTACACACTGTGGCTTGGGCTGACCAGGCAGGCATTCTCACCCCCATTGCTGCACCAGAGAGCTGAGGGGGACCCAGAACAGGACATTCCAGGCTGTTCTGTATGGACATGTCCTGGTGCTAGTCCACCATCTGACCTGGAGCCCCACTCCCCCAACCCCCAGTGGTGTTTCAGTTCCACGTGTGACATAATGCACCCCCGCCCTCTACTCCCTGGCCCTCCCATCCCAAACACTCACCCAGGAGTCAGGACCATTAGATGACACCAGGTTTCCATGTGCCTGTCCTCAGGAGAGGGGGTGATCTGCACTCTATGCCTTGTGCTCCTCGAAATGTCACTTCACTTACCTTCCTGTTGTACTAGCCAATCCCCCCTGAGATCCTTTCAGGACTAGGATGAAGGATACAGACGTGCTCCAGAAGCCGGGGATGCCCTGGATAAGGGCACTTCTCTGTTCCAGATAATACTGTTGCCACTGGGATATTTGGAGTGTGAGCCCAGTGTGCCCCTGGATGGCTTGTGTATTCAGTAGCTGCAGCTCTATCTGAAGGGCCTCTAGAGCCTCCAGCGGGGTCAGGGCAGTCCGGAGCAATGACTCTAACTCAACCTATTCCCGCTGTGTCACCTGCTCCTGTGATCCCTCCACACACGGGGCCTCCTGACCTTTCTGCTTCTGTTCCTCATGGTCCTCTTCCTTCTGTTCCTGTTCCTCCCTTCCTGCTCTTCTTGGTTCATCCCCTACTGTCCCTTCTTCTACCTCTTCTCCACCTGCTAGAATTCCTCCTCCCCCTCCTTCTTTTCTATTCCTGTTTCTCGCACAAAGGCTCCATTTCCTTCCCTTCCTGCTCCTCCGTTGCTGACTCCTCCTTCCACTCCTTATTCCTCTCCTCCTCCTCCTCCTTCTCTTCCTCTTCCTCTTTCTCCTTCTATTTCTCCTCTTCCTCCCCCTCCTCATTCTTTCTTCTGTTCCTCCTCCCTCACCACTTCTCCTCCTGTTCCTCCTCCCTTGCCACAACCTCTCCTGCTGCAAATCCATCGCCTCCACCTGTACATCCTGGTGCTCCTGCTCTTCCTCATTCTCTCAGGCCATCTCCTCCTCCTCCCCACGCTCTTCTTCCTCCTTCTCCAGCTCCTTCTTCTCCTCCTGCTCCAACTCCCCCTCCTAAACTATTGCTTCTGCTCCTCCTGCCCATTCTCTTCTTCATCAACTTCCTCCCCCTACTTCTGCTCTGATGCTCCTGAACTTCCTGCTCCTCCTCCTCCCTGTCCCGTAGACCCATCTCTTCCTCACTGTCTTTCTCTTGCACCACCTGCTCCCCTTCCCACTTCTGCTGGTCATCTACCTCATTACCATGCATGTGTGCTTGTGGGTCCACATCCTCAGTCACATCGACGATCAGGCCCAACAGTTCATCCGCTGACACTATGTCCTCCACTGGCAGCACCAAATTCTCCCTGGGGCCGGACATCTCTGTCTGAGGCAGGGCCATGCGTGGCCCCACAGATTGTTCGGTTGTGGCCTGCAAAACTTCCATCTAGGACAACTCCGCCATCTCCTGAGGCCCAGTGTCTGGGCGGGCCCCGGTCTTTTGACCGTCCCATTCCAGGACGAAGGCAGCCCAGGGTGCCCGGGCCTCCCCACATTTTCCGATACACGAAGAGTTCTACATTGGCCCTGGTTCCAGACCCGAGCTCTGGCAGCTACGAAAGGAGAGGTCCGAGCTGAAAACAGTGGCCTCGCTGAAATGACCCAGTTATGAAGGGAGAGGCTGTAAGTGAAAGCCCATCCCTTCCTCACCAGACCCGGAGTGAGGCTCCAAGACTTCAGGACAAATGATATGTGGTAAATAAACATGAGGTGCTTGTGTATGATTTTTCTTTATGTGGTATTGTTGTTCGTGTGAGGTTTGGGTTAATCCTGAATACATCCAACTGGGTGTCGGTGTTTGAGTTCTGTGCTGTCCTATGAAGAATTGTTCTGGTTCAACCCTGCACCATCCACCACCCAAACACACAGTTGCCTCTTACCAGGCATGCTACGGATATTCTCAATTAAAATTATTTCATTCCACAGTTAGGAGTTCTACCAAAGAATAGCAGGACCTTGCCCAAATCCATTGGAGACCTGTGTTCCTCCAAATGCCCAGATACCATGGGGTGGGGATGGTGAAATCTCAGCCCAGGAGTCCTGCTCCCTACTGATGTCTTGAATATGTAACTTCTACCAACTCTCATCCCCACCAATTTACCGACACAACCTCAGTCTCCATGGTAAGTCCTTCCAAACACAGAGGATGGGAGGAGGGGTGGATGGGAAGATGAATGAGGAGAGAGGGAGAGCCATGGTGAGTTTGGAGGGAGAGAGAGAGAGAGACAAATGGGGAAGAGAGGAAGAGACCAAGAGAGGAAATGTGCCAAGGGCCCAGATTTCAAAAAAGACCATGGGGAAAGAGGGAGGCAGGAATGGAGAGGAAGTGTAGGAAGGAATCAGGTAATTGTTAGGCCAAATCCAGGAAAATCATGAATCTGTACAGCCATAAAGCTCAATGCTTTCCAGCGGAATCAACCATATTCAGGTAGATGGCCAGGAAATGTGCTCACCTTTGTCAGCCCATGGCCCCTGGCATGACACAATGGACTAAGGACATAGAACGGATCCACAGCGAGCAGTAGAGGCAACATCACTTTCGTATCCCAGGAGGTAGAAAGGTGACCGGCCAGTAATTTGAAAGGATCCTATGGTAGCAGAAAGGTTATATTCCAACACAATGATGTAGGGAAACCTCACCCGATAGGAGAGAATGGGCGGGAACATGATCCCAGACCCTAGGCAAAGGAGAGATCCTCAAGCTGAAATGAAAGACTCTGACTCAAACGCCTCTTGTCACAAAAAGGAATCTCCATCATCAGGAAGGCTGGATACTTGTAAGCAGGTAGCTTCTTCCTTAAGTCTGGACCGCCTGTGTTATTTGAAAGACTAAAGCATGTTACTAGCCATATGGTTATGTGACTGGGTTCAGCCAGCTGAATCCAAATCATTCTTCAACTGAGGTATGCTTTTTGTAACCAATACACGCGGGTTGGTTCCTTGTGCACCTCTCCAAATAGCACCTATGTGGGAACCATGGTGTCCCTGAGGCTACGGTGTTCATGTAAGAAGTAGAGGGGTCAACCCTTAAGAAGGTGCCTTGAGCATTAGTGCAGAACAGCACTTGTCTTTGTGAAAGAAGTCAACCCAACAGAAGCACCATGGATATGACCTGTGCTTGATGGATTGTTGAAGAGCCCAAAGGATTCAAAGGCATGCAGCCAAGCAGAGTCGAGTATTGGTTCCCAGGGAAGGGGCAGTGGGGAGGAGTGGGGTGCTGGGTGTGAAGACATAGCAGGCTGGGAGAATGACTGTTGGAGATGTAACGGGCTTGGCATTGCATAGAAAAGGTTTCACCAGGCTGTAGGATTCTGATGAGGCAGGTGTTCTCCCCGCAAACAAAGAATGTTGGATGTAACATGTACCTGTGATGGGGACAGGAAGGATCTCTTTGCTATGTTGGAAAGCTACACATCCTTGGTTTCTCTTGACTAACTAAGATATGCATGATTCCTGGTTTACCAAGAAGAGGTCATTCCAAAGGTGTCAATGGTGCCAGAATTATTCCTTAAGACATCACTCAGAACCGGCATGCCTGGGTGGCTCAGTCGGATAAACGTCCTACCTGAGCTCATGTCATGATCTCCCAGTCCGTGGGTTTGAGCCCTGCTTACAGCTCTCTGCCTATAGCTATAGGAAAGCCTGGAGTCTCTCTTCCCATTTTGCGTCTCCCTCTCACTCTGACCCTCCCTTGCTCAAAGTGTCTTTTTCTCTCTTTCAAATGGAAATAAAACAAAATAATAAAATTTAAAAAATATTAACAAAGACTACCATCAGAAACCAAAAGGAGGGAGGGATGAGGAATTAGGAGGTGAAAAACACATGAAGCACATGCGTATTAAGGAAGACAATGGCAGATGTACTTCTGTCACTACCACTAATACAGCAAATGGCAATGTAGTCAGTGGGAAGAAATCAGCAGATTGTACTCAAAATTTAGGAAAGTGTATACTGTGTGCAACAAAGAGAACTTTGGGCCCCATTGTGACAAACATGTGGAATGCAGGAGGAAAGCAAGAAGCATGAATTAATGCCCCCACCACCACCAGCCAGCTGAGGTCCATGTCCCCAGTGTCCAACTGTATATGCCGGGTTGTTCCCGTGCTCATGATTCAGACAGTGACAGACTTCAGGCTCCCAAAATAAATAGGGAAATCAGAAAAGCCCATCCCCGTTATGGGGGATAGCAATTTGATCCACTAATGGAGGAAAGGGTCCAATTCTGGAGCTGTCAGAATCCACTATGTCCTTACACTAAAGTCAGGTCAGGCCAAAAGAGCAGCGGCTGGCAAAATGCAACAGGTGTGCAGGGAAGAAGACAACACAGACAGACACAGGGAGAGCTGAGTCCCCTGAAGCCCTTCTTGGCTGCACTATCACAGAGATGTCAGCATCGGCAGAGCCAGCAGAAGACAAGGAGACATCTGGGAACCACAGGGAGAGAGAGGAGCCAACAGAGACAAGGATACTCCTGTACATGGGGCACAACCCGTTGAAATCTCGAGGTGAGGAACAGACACACGACACACGTGGTCTAGAGATAAAGAGACCAGAATGCTCCTAACTTGCCTCAGGCGTCCTCTCTCCCGGGACAGGAATCTGGAGCCCACAGTCTCAGTGATATGGTAGAAGATGTTGTTTGGGCCCACATATAGGCCGGCAGGCAATTTGGAATTTCCTGTTGGCCTCTCTGGAAAGCTCAAAAGACACCTCAGGACACGGGTTGCAACCTGCACTGAGGGATAAAGCCCAGGGTTTGTACTCCCTGGCACACAGAGCATGCCTAACCTCTCCCCAAGATCAAACGACACAAAGGTCCACACATGAGGGCTTTGCTCTCAAAGCCTGTGAATATTCTGCAACCACAACTATCCCCTGCCTTACCTTTGGGCCAGAGAAGCACAAAACCTGGATCTGGTAAATAACATGAACTGTTAGGAGACAAGGACAGGTGAGTGACCCTATGCCGACCTCTGCCCCAAACACTACATTTTCAGCAAGACCTGCCTGATGATGGCCTGTGTAGAGGAAGGTCCTGCTG
Source organism: Cryptoprocta ferox (assembly GCA_028646485.1). Lineage (NCBI taxonomy): Eukaryota > Metazoa > Chordata > Mammalia > Carnivora > Eupleridae > Cryptoprocta > Cryptoprocta ferox. The sequence continues at coordinate 19,898 of JAQQST010000540.1, forward strand.
TCCCCTGAAATGGCCCAGGCTGTGGCCCCTGAGGCGATGCTCCCAGAGCAGAAGTCCTTAAGCCATCCTTTCCCTGACAAGTATAACCAATGTCAGGTTACAACATGTGGGAGACTCTCCAGGGGGCCTGAGAGTTTCCCGCTTCAGAGGCTAAGAAGAGGTGCTTCCCCAGTGAGTGTGGAAAAAGTAGTAAGAGAGAGGAGAGCCTCAGCCCTGGAAAGGCCAGGCTGTCTCACCCAGATCCTCACATCCCCAGCCTGACACCCAGCAGACCATGATCACAGCAGTGTGAAGGGGACAAAACCTCCATGTGTTTTGCTGCTAAAACCTCCATAATGTCACTGGATTGACACTTCCATTATGGCCACACAGGTCTGAGTGAAGACGTATAGGGGCTGTGATGATAGCTAGCAGCTAACATGTCAAGGAGTTGGGCAGACATGTATGTGGGACAGTCGTAGGATTGGAACCTAGCGTTCCTCCTCTATTTCTCCTCTGCCTCCTCTTTGTTCTCCTCCATTTCCCCCACGCAAGCTCCCTCCTCCTCCTCTTCTTCCTCTTGGTCCTCCTGTCCTCCTCCAGCTCCATTTACTTCCCCTTCTGCTCCAGCACTTCCTCCTGCTCTCTTGCTTCTTCTGTTCAATCTCTGAATCCCCAGGCCCTGCTAGTTCCAGCAGCCCAGTCCCTGGTGCACCTGACCTCCACCAGCCACAGCCTTCCCAGAAGGATGGAATGTATCAGGGCAACCCCTCCTCTGTCCGTGGGAGACATGGAGTAAGAATGTGATAGTAACTCAAGGACACAGGCCCAGGGACCACCAAGGAACGATCATGTTGATGCCCTGTATTATGTAGGTCACATACAGCATCGGTTTCAAAGGGCCAAGCCCCAACATGGTTGAGAGGAGACTGCAGTCCTACCAGCCCTGTCTCTGCAGGGTCATCCAGGACAAATCTCACCTACACTTATGTCCTGAATGAACCACAAAACCCTTCAATGACCCACTATGCAGATAATGGCATGGCTCGGCTTCCTTCATGCTACTTGTAGCATCCTTCCAATTCTCCCTACATGTTTGCAGGGCAGATCAGACCACCTCCTTCAATGGGGCCAAGCGATCCCTTACACATACCATTATCCTGGCACTGATGACACATGACTTGCAGTATGGGGCATGGACAACCCTTTCCTCTCATCTTGAAAAAGGCTGGTCCTTCCTAAAGTCTTGTGTAGGGGGGAAAGTTTATGGGCAAGGCAGGTAAGCTGGGAGTCATTTAGAGGCTACACCACCCACTAAGAACCCAACATGTTACTGGAATTTCACGTCCATCATGGGCACACAAGTCCTAGTGACAGGCCTGTAGGGGCAGTGATGAAGGCTTGCAGCTAACATGCCAAGTAGCTGGGGAGACATGTATGTGGGGACAGCCAGAGGACTGGGACCTAGAGTTCTCCCTAGCCCAAGATCCTCTGCCACCCAAGACGTCAATGGGAGGGGTTATTGGGCTTCAGGCTCCATTAAACCCACAAGGAGTGGGCCAGGTGCTTCCTACTGTGTAAAGGGGTAGGGTGCGTGGAGCACGGCCAGGATTCTGACTTCAAAGTCCTAAGCCGTCTACACTCAACTGCTGTGGCACTAAAACGGGAACCCAGCTCCCCATGCAACTTGGGGCCACACCTGCAGGTAGCCCCAAGAGAGGTAAGTGTCCTCATCACTATGGCTGTGAGGATTGTGACAGTAACAACTCAAGGCACAGAGTAGTGGAGCTCTGTGGTACACTTTCAAATGTCCCGAGCTCAGCTGGAGAAGCACTGCCGAACTTGTGCACTGGTGAGATGGGTCTCTGGCAAGGAACCCTCCCCTTAAGGAGTAGTCAGCTAGGTGCTCACCTGTCCATCCCCACAGCTATACCTGCCCTCCGCCTGGGTGCTGAAACCCTGGAGAGGGCATATCACCTGTGGCCTGTATCCCAAGCTTCCCAACTTTCCCTGGGCCTGGAGCTCAGAAAACATGGGGGAGATCCCCAAGGAGGAGCTGACTCCTGGCCAAAGGATGCCCCATCTGCCATCAGCAGAGAACCTTGCTAGACTGCTCCCTCTGGGAAATACCTGTGTCTATAAGGTAGGACTTATCGTTAAGGTTTAGGAACCTTAGCTCCTTTAGGCACAAGCTCGGGCACAACTTTTTAGCCACTCGATACTTCCATTGTCTAGGGGACCATCACACATCTACCAAACTACACACGCACACACACACACACACACACACACACACACACACACACACGTGGAACACAAGGACCGTGACTTCTGCCTCTCACCCATCCTGCACTGACCTTGGCACTTTCTGCCTTTTGCATCCTGAGAGGACCTCCCTATCTAAGCAAGGAATGCCTCCACCCCTGCCATTGTCATTAGCAACTGAGAAGCGAGGCGACTATATTCTATATACTCTGACATGTCACTCTCCCATAAGCAGCACACCCGGAAAAATCCTTGTCTCTCCTCTTCTCAGTCCAATGGACTTCACACACACCTACTCAGACACGTGGCCATGCAATCTCCTTCACGTATTCATGCACACACTCCCAGCAGATAACGAGATCTCATGCACACATCACCACATGCACCCAACACCCTCACACAGACACAGTGGACCTCCTCTCTCATGCATGCTCTCTGTGAAATCCTGCTCATGAGCCTCACTATGGTCCACAAGTCCCACTTGCTCTCTCCTCTCATGCATCTTCCATTTTTACACACTGTGTATGACAGAGCTTTGGTACAAAGGGGTGATGGAATGGGAGGCAGGAGAGCGCATGTTGCCAGTGACCTGGAGAAGTGGACTCTCCCTGTGTTCTCCTGGAACAGGGGCCCCTACCTGTATCCCTGACTGTGGGCATTCTCATGGATGGTAACCAAGGAAAGGACACCTCTGTGAGAGCAAGGGACATGTCTGGAGGGCTTCACGACTGGGACACACTCTTTAGGAGCCAATGGAATCTCTGGGACTCACTTGGCAGTCCCTTCCCTACTTTTCTGCTAGGTCCTATGGAATACTGAACACATAACAATATGGTCTCTTCCACCTCCTTCCATTCTTTGCCCAGGAAGGGACACAGCCTCTACAAATATTGCACTCTGCCCTACCCTATTCGTGCACAACTCCCCCACACACTAATTCATAGCAGATCGGAGAGTCCCAGTCAGGCCATCTCCACTTTTTCCCTTCCCGTGTCCCCATAATAGAAAATATTCCTTTGGATAATTACAGCCAGCTTACATGAAATGTGCTCTAAGGGGTAACAGGAGCTTTGCAAATGAAGTGGGATTTCCACACTCCATGACATACCACTTCCTGAGGCCAAGTACAAAGAATGACTCAAATTCTCCAGAAACATATTGTCAAATGAAGTTTAGAATCTACGTTGCCATGGATGATGTACCTCCCCACAATATTACTCTGTATTAGGACAGTCCCTCTCAGAGATCTAGGTTTGTGTGCCTTTTAGTTTTTTGATGGGCAACCGCACTCTAAGTAAGGCATTGGACTTGGACATATCTACCCAGGAATACTAAACATCAGTCCCTCTCATAATAAGTCCTAGCAACCTCTTCTGCTCCATCTTCCATTAGGATTAATGGGCTTTACCACAGGCTCCGCTACTTGAATTCATGGCCAATCACTTTCAACTGAAAGATGAGGCATGAAATACATCTTGGAAAGTGGGAAATAAATCCAACACAGCTGGAAGTGCTTGTATGAACGCTTGCAACCACTCAAACTGCTATACAGACTGCTGACATGGGATGGACTTATTTCACTGAAGACAATGGGTCGGTAACAGAGACTCTGAATGGTAAGTGAAAGGGATTATGATAGGTATATAAGACAAAAGTAGACCCATTAAGGTTAACCATAAAAGATTAGCCAGGGTATAAAAGGAGAATTTGAGTCTCCTCCTGCATGTGAAGAATACTATGTTTTGGGGAAGCAGCCAATGGAGATGGGACAATTCCAAAAATGAAGAGTGCCTCTAACCTAACCATTTAACATAGTAATTAATGCAACTAGTGCTGTACCCCTCAAACTGAAATCTGTTGCCTGTCCTGTCTTATTATGTGGGCTTAGAAAGCCATAGGTTGTTTCCCCAGGGAGATAAATAGGTTGTATTGATAGCATCCACGTCTACATTCAAGAAGACATCAAACCTAAAGGGAACTGGGTCTTGGCACAGTGGGTTACTAAGATATGGGGATGGAACGCCAACCCATGGATCATTTGATAACTAAACTCCATCTGTATCACATTATTCTACTGAGTATTTGCCAGAATTTAAAGTCTAATCCCATGCTTGTAACTAGTGACATCACATTCACTTCAGAGCAGGACACAAGGGCAGCACCTGGAACACATGGATTAGGAGCCGATGGGACAACAACTAACCCAGTAGGATGGATGTCCCTTAAACCAGGTGATGACCTCATCAGTAGTATGCCTCCACCAGCCACAGGCCAAAGAAGGCCTTCAATTTCTCCCAGTAATTATCCCAAGCAATGTTAACCTCAAACACCTGACACAAACCATTGAACTCTAGACTGAATATGGAGATGTTAATGCTTTGGTGGAATGGTTCAAATTCTTTGTGCAGAAGCTTAACAAAAGAAACTGTTATACTTGTGTTCGAGGAAGGCCACAGGGACCAACAGTTTCATTTTCTTATGGATGGGATACAGACCCTGCAGGATCGAGTTTCATGATGGCACTTGATCAGTCAAGGTTGCCTGGGGAAATGAGCCCTGCAAGATCTTGACAGTGCTCTTTCACACTACAGGGGGCAGAACCAAAGTCATTCCGTCTTCCATCACAGGGACAGACAAGGAATCGCTCATCGTGTCTTGAACGATTCGGGGAACAACTCAACTAACCTGTGGAATCTGGGCTGACCTGTTTGCACAGCCTTCATGCCCCTGGTGAACAGAGCCAAAATCATTCTAACTTTCACCTCCCATGGGCAGAATTTTGATGGTACAGTTTGGAGAAGAGCCTACATAACCTGTGTCTATCCAATTGGATCGGAATTTGAGCATTGGTACAATTGGCCATTCCATTCACTTTGACATCCTATGAAATTGATAAAGAGAGTGACATCCACCACAGAAACCACACGGCATGACAGAGATTTTATTTTTATCTCCACGTGTACATGGATGTAACAGGAGTCCCACAGGGTAAAGGTGTCTCCAATAAATTTAAGAGGAAGAATCAGATAGTTGCTGGATTTCAGTCATCACATTTCTGTTTGATTACCATTGAGAAGAAAGTGGGCTGGATTAAAAACTTCTGCTAAAATTAGCAATGGATTGTCAATTTCACTGGGGCTGTACATCAAGGAGTAGCCATTCATTTATATCCTACCACTAGAATACATGGGGCATGGAAGAACAGGATAGCCTTAGATATGCTGGCAGAGAAAGAGGGAGTGCTTCTTAAGTGTTCTGTCAAGAGACCAGGTTTGTAACTTTCTCCCTAACAAGACTGCCCCACTTGGCACCATCAGCAAAGCTTTGAAGGGACTACCATCTCTAGCCAATGAACTAAAATAAATGTCACTGATTAGCGACCCATCTAGTGATGTTAATATAATCCAACCTACACCCACACAGAAACATCCCGAATAATGGTTCAGCAAATAACTGGGCACGTGTCCCACTCATGTTGGCACATAAAATTAACCATCACGATTATATTCCTCAGATAAATCTATGTTTTGCAAAAATCAACATATCTGTCCATTTACATATTGAATAACATTCCAATCTGTGAGTACCCAGGTTTTTTTTATCACTTCTCCTGTGGACGGAGACCTGGATCACTTCTGATTTGTGGCTATCAGGAGTGATGCCACTCAGGCACATATGTGTAAGTATTTGCATGAAATCTTTCATTTCTGTTGGGTAAACATGTATAAGTGGGGATTGCTGGGTCATAGGATAAGTGTACAGCTCACAATGCAATGACTGTCAAGTTGGGTTTTTCCTTATAACAGTGGGTTTATATTTGAAATTTGCACAAGTAATCTAGGAAAGTTCTAGCTCATCTGTATTCTCAATGAATTCTTGGGACTTTAGGGGTTTTCTAATTCTAGCGGTGTCTAAAAGTATCTCCCTGTGGTTCCAATTTGCATTCTCCTGAGAGCTAATGATGGTAAATTAATTTCTATGTCTTCAACAGCATTTGCATATATTTTAACGTTTTTTTATTTCCAAACCTGAACCATATTTTTCTAATACTTTAGTAACTATCATCGAGTTGTCAGTGTTCTTTACATATTGTGAATAAAAATTGTTTTACATGTGTGTACATATTCCAAAGGTTTTCTCCCAATCTGAGGCTTGACTTTTTATTTTTTCTGGCTGTTTTCATTAGAAGAGCATAAGTTTTCAATTTTGATGCCATTCTATTTTTCTGTGTTTTTCTGCACAGTTTGTTTGTGTTCTATCTTTCCCTACTGATGGTCAGAAGATGTTTTCCTATAGAAGCCTTTAATTTTTACTTTTACATTTAAGTCTATGAGTTCTCTTCATTTACTGTTTGTATATTGGATTAGGAGGAACTGATATTTATGTATTATCCATTTGGATAGCCAATTGTCCAAACACTATTTTTTATAAAGGTCTCCATTACCCCATTAAATTGCCTTGTCACCTTTGATGAAAATCAATTGGCAAACATGTGTGGAACATTGACTACTGTCTCTGTTCTTTCCCCTGGATCCATATGTCCATTCACACATCAACACAACCCTATGTTGCTTCCGGCAAATTTCATTGTGAGTCCTGAACGCAGGCAATGCAGGGACTCAAACTTTGAATGATTTCACAAAATTGTCTTGATAAAATCTTCACTTTAGCTCAAGTTATCAATGTATTTAGTTGTAGTTTGATGATTTTATATGTATGTCAATGGATATGCACATGAATAGGCAGAAACATAGCACCTTCTTTATTGGACCTGCATAATAATC
>JAQQST010000542.1:151-19173 GCA_028646485.1 Cryptoprocta ferox
GAATACTGAAAACAAACTGAGGGCTGAAGGGGGAGGGGGAAGAGGAAGGGGGGTGATGGACATGGAGGAGGGCACTTGTGGGGAAGAGCACTGGGTGTTATATGGAAACCAACTTGACAATAAACTATAAATAAAAAAAAGAACTGAGCTTGATATTTAAATCTGAACATCAATCATAATAAGATATGGAGTGAAAAATTAGAAACCTGATTGTGAAACCTGGGAAACCCCAAAATCTATCAGGTGGGCAGGAGAAAAGGAGCTCACAGTGTTGATTAAGAATAAACAGCAAAACAATTAGGAAGAAATGCACAGAGATAACAATCAAAATAAAAAGAATTTCAAGAAGAAAGGTGTAATCAACAGAATCAAATGCTGCAGGGAGGTCAAATAAATCAAAGATATAAAATAATTATTTCAGATTATGGGACTTCTGCTTCCAGTATAAATGCAGTAGACATACTTTTCCTTATTTCCCCTTCTAAATATAGCAAAAGTCCCTGGTAATTATCTATAGAACAAAAATAAGACTCTACAAGGTGAAGAGAAGACCTTAGAGACCATGGACCCCAATGAATGACATAGGTTGAGGCCTCTGGGTTTACTCTGTGCTTCATATATCTCAGATTGGATGCTGGATAAGTCAGCAACAATGGACACAGAGTGCTCCCCTACCCTCCCCCCCAAAAAAACCGTAGGAAATCCTGCTGTCTTCAGACAAAGGACTGGGAAAAGGGAAAAGTAGCAAGAGAAAACTCCAACTAAACACCACAGAAAAATCTGTGGCCCCACCCTTATCACTGTCAGCAAAGACCAAACTGGGAGACCAGACTTATACCTGATAACAAGGCACCAAACCCTTAACCACTGCCTGCCATGGAAGTGTCAGAGAATGCTGAGTGGGGAGCTGGGATTTTCATCCTCACCAAGAGGTAACAAGAACCTTCTTCCATGGTGTCAGTGAAAATTACAAGGAGAGCTTGGACTTTCATTTCTACCTCGTGGTAATGAGGGACCCTACCATGTACTTGCTGGAGTGGTGTCAGAAAAAGTCTGTGGAGAGTTGAGACTTCCAACAGTTTTCTTCCTGAATATCACTAGAGGACTATGGAGAACGTGCACCTCAATTCCAGCGTTTCAGTAAAGAGATAGCACCCACTCATCCACTCCAGAGTGGTATCAGAGGAGAACTGTAAAACAAAATATTTAAATAAGATCCAGTCTCATCACAAAATACCCCAAATGTCCAGGTTTCAATAAAAAATGACATCATACCAAGAAACTGGATGATATCAACTTGAATTTAAAAAGACTATGAACCAACACTAACAAGATGACACCAATGTTATAACTATCAAAAAATTTTAAGTAGCTATCATAAAAGTGTTTCAATGAACAATTACAAACACGTTTGAAACAAATGAAAAAATAGAAAATCTCAGCAAAGAAATGGAAATTCTGAGCAAATAAATGCAAGATATAAAGAAGAACCAAATGGAGGCTTTAGAACTGAAAAATACAATAACCAAATTCAAAAACTCAATGGATGGGCTCCATATCAGAATGAAAAAGGGAGAGGAAAGATTCTGTAGATTTGAAAATCGAGCAATAGAGAATTCCCAATGTGAATAATAGACTGAAAAGAAATAAAGAGAGCCTCACTAACTCCCATGACATTGGAGTTCCAGAAGGAGAGGGAAAAAAGAGTGGGACTGGAAAAGTATTTGGAGAAACAAAAAGGCTGAAATTTCCCCTTATTTGGCAAAAACTATAAACCTATAGATTCAAGATGCTAAGTGAACATAAAACATAATAAAGGAAAGGCATGCCAAGATACATCATAGTAAAACTTCTGGAAACTAAAGACAAATAAAAACAATCTTGAAAGCAGCCATAGAAAAATGATGCATTTCCTAAAGGGGGAAAAAAAAACAATTAGAGTGACAGTGAATTTCTCAATAAAACAAAACAAAACAGAACAAAAAACCATGGAAGCTGGAAGGAAATGGCACAAAATATTTTTTTAAGAGCTGAAAGAAAACAACTGCTGCATCAGAATTCCATAGTTACTGAAAATATCCTTTAGATATGATGGAGAATCAAAACATTCTCAGAAGAAAGAATCTAAGAGAATTTGTGGCTAGTATACCTATTTACCTTAAAATAATGGCAAAATAATTTCACAAAACAGAAAGGAATTTATAAAATAAGGGATCTTGGAATATCAGAAACGGCAGAAAGAGCAAAAATATGAGTAAATACAATACAATACACTTTCTGTTATGGACTGAATTATGTCCCCCCCCACCTCCATTCATATGTTGAACTCTTAACGCCCAGGTCCTCAGAATGTGATTGTATTTAAAGATAGATACTTCAAAGAGATAATTAATGTAAAATAAGGTCATATGCATGGACACTGATCCAATATGACTAGTGACCTTACAAGAAGAAGAGATTAGGACACAGATATGCATGCCGACAAATGAAAAATCATGTGAAGCCACAGTGAGAAGATGGTCATCTGCAAGTCACGCAGAGAGGGTTCAGAAGAAATCAAACCTGAAAATGTTGTGATTTTAGACCTTTAGCCTCCAGGATTGTGAGAGTATAAATTTCTGTTTATACCACCCAATCTGTGGTATTTTGTTATTACAGCCCTAGTAACATGCTTTCCTTCTTATGAATTTATAAATTATGTTTGGTGGTTAAAGAAAAATGATAACACTGATGTTGTGCTCAATGTATATAGAGAAAATATTTAAGACAATTATATTGTAAATAGAAGAGAACAAAAGAACATAATGGGAAGTAAGATTTCTACACTTAACTGTAACTGGAAAAATGTTGACACCAGTAAAATGTGTTAAGTAATGCATGTATAGTGGAGTGCTAAGATCAGTCACTAAAATCAATTAAAAATGAAACTAAATGAAGAATGTTCAAGTAACCTAGAGGGAGGCTAAGGAAAAAACAGAAAACAAAACAAAACAAAAACACCAAAAACAAAACCAAAAACAACAAAAAACCCCCACCATATGATAAGAAAATAGATTTGTTAAAAATAAAATCAAAGGCTTAAATCCTAACATACCAATAATTATATTAATGCAATATTTAAATGGTTTCAGGAGTAGAACCCAGGGATTCATCACTTACATAGAACACCCAGTGCTCATCCCAACAATTCCTCCTTAATCACCTACTTAGCCCATTCCCCTATCCAACACCACTCCAGTAACCTTCAGTTTGTTCTCTGTATTTAAGAGTCTCTTATGGTTTTCCTCCCTTTCTATATTAAATGCAAACTCTCTAAATACATCAATTCAGAGACAAATTGGCAGAGTAAATTTTTAAAAATGACCAAAATTAATGTTGTCTGTAAGGAGCTTGTTTAAAATATAATGATATATATATATAAGATGAAAGTAAAAGTACGGAAAAATATATACCATGTAAACATTAATAAAAAGAAAGCAGGATTAGCTAAATTAATTTCAGATAAGTAAATTGCAGGGCAAAGAAAATCACCAGAGAAAAAGGAATATTACATAATGATTAAAAGGTCAATCCACCAAGAAGACATAAGAACATTAAATGTGCATTAAGAAACCAAAAGGAAAGCAAAAATTGATAGAACTGAAAGGAGGAATAGACAAATTCAGAATTACAATTGGAGACTTCAATACTCCTGTCTTAGCAATCAAAAGAACAACTTGTCAGAACATCAGTGAGACTATAGCAGAACTGAACACACCATCAACCAACAGAATCTAATTGATATTTATAGAGTACTTCCCCCCAAAACATCAGCATACACATTCTTTTCAAGTGCTCAAAGAACATATACCAAGACAGCCCATAGCCTGGGCTATACGGCAAATCTCAACAAATTTAAAAGAAGTGAAATTATACAAGATGTGTTCTATGATTGCAATAGAATCAAACTAGAAATCACTAACAGAAAGACAAATGCTGTTTATTTCAGGGATATAAAGTTGCCTTAATATTCAAAAATCAATCAATGTCATCCACCACATTAAGTGGCTTACAGAACAAAAATCACATGATTGTATCAATTGATTCCAAAATGCATTTGACAAAATTCAACATTCATTAGTGATAACAACTCTCAGCAGACTAATAATAGAAGAGACATTCTCAAGTTGATAAAAAAACATATGCTAACACCATACTTAACAAATAATGACTGAATGTTATCCTAAGATCTAAAACAAGGCAAGGATATCTGTTCTCACCATGACTATTCAACACAGTACTGGGAATTCTAGCCAGTTCAATAAGGAAATAAAAGGCACACAGAAAGGTAAAGAAGAAATAATACTGTCTCTATTTGCAGAGGGTATGATTGTCTATGTATAAAATCCCAAGAACGCTGCAAAAACTCATGAAACTAATGAGTGAGTACAGAGAAGTAACAGAATATGATAGTAAATACAAAAATCAATTGTATTTCTATATACTAGCAATGAGCATGTAGAAACTAAAATTTAAAACACAATACCATTCATAAAATCACTCAAAAATGAAAATTAAACACTTAGGTTTATATCTAACATAGCATGTATGAGATTTGTATGTAGAATTTACAGAATTCCAATGAAAGAATTTTAAAAGATTTAAATAAATGGAAACACATATGGCATTCATGGATTGGAAGATTCAACATGATAAAGATGACAATTCTCCCCAAAGTGTTATATAGGTTTAATGCAGTTCCTATCAAAATCCCAGAAAGATTGCAGATATTAGACAAATTTTTAATAAAATGTACATGGAAATGCACAGGCTTTAGAATAGTTCTAAAAAATCTTTGTTTTTAATGGCCCCAAACTGGAAACAACCAAAATATCATACACAGGTGAATGGATAAGCTGTGGTATATTTATATGAAGAAATACTATTCAGCAATAAAAATAAATGAACTATTGATACATGCAACAATTTGGATGGATCTCAAAGGAATTATGTTGAGTGAAAAAAAAGCAATCTCAAGGTCACATACTGTGTGATTCCATTTATGTAACATTCTCAAGATCACAAAATTATAGAGATGGAAAACAGTTCAGTATTTACCAGGAGTTAGGGATAATGAGGATAAGTAGAGATGGCTGGAATATAAAGGGGTAGCATGGCGTTTTTATGGTGACGGTATATACTTCAATATCTTGATTCCAGTGGCTGTGGCAGGAATCCACACATATGATTAAATCACATTAAACTGTCCACACATGCTGTACCAATGTCAATCTTCTAATTTGATATTGATTAAGTAAACTGTAACCTTTGAGGTAAACTGGGTGAAGGATACATGGGGCCACTCTTGAACTATCTTCTCCATTTACTGTGAATTAAATTATTTCAAAATAATTTAAACAACTTTTGAAAAAAAATGACTGTGTCCAAGTAATCATTGGAGACCTTCAAAAGGACCATTTTAGTAGAGAGGGAGATATGAAAGGTATAGAAAGAGAGAGAAGATAATGGAGCAAGGTTCTTGAAGAAGAGTGTGAGATTAAGAACACAGATGGAGAAATAAACCTTAATTAGGAGACACCTCTTCCTCTGAGGCATGAGGTATCAGGTTAGGGTAGTTGCTAGTGCAGATAAGTTTCTAGGTACAGGAATAAAGTTGGGAGAGTTCCTGCCCTGATGACGTCTGCTTTCTTAGTGAAATAAGAGGCAAGTTCATCTACTGTATGTATTGGGAGATATGGTGGGTAGAGGACTTGAGGTGCTTGGTGAAACTTTCAAATAGCTACCAAGAGTATTGGGAAAGGAACTTGATTAGGGTCACAATAGGAGGTTTATCTGACTGCTCGAAGATCAAGCTAAGGTTGGACATCTAGAGTATAGATATAGATATTATACTGGTAGTTATCTACATGCTTGTGTGATTTTTTTTCTTTAGTCATACTTAGCCTAAGATAGGTGAAGAAAGGGCAGGTGACCCACATAAGAGTTTGGTTATTGGAGTGCAGTGAAGGGACAAGATGGAAAGGGAGTAGCAGAGAGAGAGGATAGTAAAGAGATAAAGTTATTGCTTGGGGGGTGTCTATGCTGGTTAAAGAAAATAACTTAAAATCTCAATGAGATTTAAAAAAATGATGTCCTAGGAGTAAAGGAGTGAGAGACTTAGAAGGATAGGAATGTATAATTAGACAGTAGGATATTTGAGTTCAAAGTTTCAGAAATGGAGCAGTTTCAAGTGCCAAAAAAGTCCAAGGTGTGGTTATAGTTGAAGGAGAAAAGAGAAGTTAACCAGAATTAAAGAAAGAAAGAAACTGTGAAAGCACAAGGTTGAATGGGTTAGTGACCATTGAAGTCCCCCAAGGATGACATTGAGGCTTATGTGAGAGAAGGAGAGGTTAGGGCTCCAAAGTCTTCAACAAATGTGAAAGAATGGCTAAGAGGTTTTTACATGGTATTGACCACGTGCTGAAGATATGAACCTTAGAAGAGGAGGTTTTTTATATGAGGAGTAATTTTTTGGAAGCAACAGTGGAGAATTATAGAGATATTTGATACTGTTCCATGACTATGGCACACTTCAAAAGGATTTAAGGAGAAGTGGTGTTCTTAGAGGGGATTCATCTGTGCACTCGTTCATTTATCCATTCAATAAATATAGATCAGGGACCCTATACTCTAGTCTGCCTGGGACAGTCCTGGTTTTGCATATTTTGCTGACATAATTGTTAAAAATGACCCCTGTCACTTTAAAAATGTTCCAATTTGGATGATAAATTATCTGGTCTTTCTAGTTAGAGAGCATTTGTGACCTGGTTGAGAAGAAAGATTTTTGTAGCTCCTTATTCTGTTTTCCATCATATTTGATATCCTGTTTTCTGCATACTTGGGGATGATAATTCACCCCTGTTGGAAATCCATCAAATTCTACTATCATCCAGCCTCATTTCTTCAGTCGCTGAAAAAAAATATCAGAAGAGACTGCCTGGCACTGAGACATGCCCTGCTTATAGCATTTCCCTGAATTAGTAATCCCATAAATAGGAAAAATGAAGTTAGCCTGCCATAGCTAACACTTGGTGAGTTCTGCTATGTTTTTCCTTTATTTTTTAATTTTTATTTTATTTTTAATTTTTTAAACGTTTACTTATTATTGAGAGACAGAGAGAGACAGAGCATGAGCATGGGAGGAGCAGAGAGAGGAGGAGACACAGAATCTGAAGCAGGCTCCAGGCTCTGAGCTATTAGCACAGAGCCCAACGCGGGGCTCGAACTCACAAACCGGGAGATCATGACCTGAGCTAGTTAGATGCTTAACCGACTGAGTCACCCAGGCGCCCCTTCCTTCTTTTTTAAACAATGTGTTTTTAAACCAGTCCCCTAACAATACATTTGAAATGTGGACCTGGATTAACATCAAACACACGGGTTAATAGTTTTGCAGAATTCTTTCTCCACTTTTTTTGAAAGTCAAAATTTTATTTGCCTATTTTCAGTATTTGGACTTTCTTTCAGATTTTGTTCCCTCTTACCATCCCCCACAAAAAGCCTTTAATTTCCTCCCTTTCTTACCTTCTAATATACTTAATGTTTGTAACCCACAATTTAACACTTAGGTGATATTCAATAACTTCCATAGTTTACTTTCTTGCCTTGGGCACCTTGCACATGCTATTTCCTTTGACAGGAATATCTTTCTGTCCCCTTTCTCATTCTCTCTTTTGCCTTGTTAATTCCTACTTGCCCTTCAATCCTTACCTAGCCATCACCTCCTCTCAGAAGTCTTTTCAGCCTCCAGGAGGCATAATATTGTCCCCTCCTCTCTGTTCCTATAGTACTGTATGTTTCACTCCATAATAACCCTATCCCATAACTATAACTGTAGTTAGTTGTCTGTGTCTCTCAACAGTCTGTGAGCTCTATAAAGCCAACAACTGTGTTTTGTTCATAAGTAGATCCCTAGCACCTTGTGCAGTGCTTGCCACACAGTAGACACCCAATAAGTATATGTTAAATGAATGAGTGACCAAAATTTCTAAACCAAGTGGTTTAAGATGTCGATTTCCAACTATGAATATACAAAGGGGATCATGGAGCTGAATATTTTAAATGAGAACTGACCTGGAAAATCCATGACTTTTGGTAGTCAAATTCATTTGCTAGAGCTGTTTTCTCCACCCACATGGAAGTCTCCTTTGAGAAATCAAATTAAAAATCATTTCTCACTTATCTCTCACAGCCTCACATAGTGTGGAATACATAGAAGCATCTCAAAATGTGCTTTTCAATTTATAGATGATGCTAGAGCATCATTTTAGTTGCAAGTTATTTGATGCTGTTTCAATTTAATTAATTCAGATAATGAGATGAAAAGCCCGTTTCTTTCTTGCTTTGATGGCCCAGCCTTTCTTACAGGCATTTTTCTCTCTTATTACCCATTTTAATATCTATTTACTTTCTGAATCCTGGAGATGGGGGTGGGGTGAGGGATTGAATTTAGTTCCAGTGTCTCTTTATCCCAATTCTCCTCAGTTCTGGATCCACACAGATGGCACTAGTGACCAATTGTATGGAGAGGAACACAGGTTCCTGACCTAAAAGCTCAGATCCCATAGTAATTCACTGGGCAAATTCCTCTCCTTTCTGAGACACAGTGCTTTATGTGTCAAAGGGAGGATTCAATTAGATGATTCCTTAGTTCTAAAATTTATCTGATTCTTTCCTTTGTAAGCTTTATTTCTAATCCCACAATATGCAGCTGTCCCTGGGGCCTCCAACTTACATCAAATTCTGTCACGCCTCAGATTTGAATCATAGCAAATAGATCCCTGGGAAGCATCCCAATGTATGAATTATTAATGTTCCCACCACACAGTCTGTGTGAATATTTACTTATATCACTGGGTATCTAATCCTGACAACAAATCATCATTTGAATGGTTTACTGAGGTTTTCTCTTCCACTCAGTGATTCTGCACATGTCTTCCTTTCACCTTGAGTATCATGCAATTCTTTCTTCTCCCATGAGACTCTGACACCAAACAGCACAGTGAATGTCAACATCTGAGTCCCACCTTTAATATGTTTTTCCTATTCTCCTATAGACTGTTGCATTTTTTTCTTCCATCCTCTATCCTCCTCCATCCCCAACCCCTTGAAGTCATTCCCACATCCAGAAGCTTGTCTCTTGACCTCCCCACTCCATAGCTAGAGCAGGTGTAGCCACAGTTCTGCTCAATGAGGTTCTTAATATGCTCACTGATCTGGTTATTTCCCAGAGGAAAAAAAACCTTTCCAAATATTTCAGCTCTGTGCTATGGGGCTAGATCAGCAGCTGTTGCATCCTTCACCTTCTCTCTAATCTTGGGTATCCAATATTTCACTCACTCTCACACTTCCATATGTGCCTCTTATCTCCCTTCCTCTACCTCTCCCTTTTCCCTCTTTTCTTTCCCACAATAGTTGCTGCAAGCTTGGTTTCAGTCAATACTTTTTTCTGTTTACTGGTTGGAGAAGCCCTTTATTCCCTCAAAAATCCTCTGAGCTAACTACCCTTTATCATCTCTACTGGGGGTGGGTGCCAAAACATTGACTTAATTAAAGGTGTAATAAAGTCAAGCTGCAGAAAACACTTAGAATGGTAATTATCTGGCTTGTTACAAACCACTCTCTGTACTGCCTTGCAGATTGGAAACTTGTGTGTCGGGGATCAAGTATATGCTTCATTTCTTATTCATGATAGGACTGGGAGCGTGCCCACTTCAATTAGTATATGCCTTTCTGTAAGCAGAGGTATCCCAGCCAGCTCAGTGGGGGCTTTGGCATGATAAACTCAATTCTAAACATGTGGGGGAACTTAAGCTGAATGTCTTTGAGTGACATGTAGTGAGGTATTGGCATGCCAGATAGAAGTGCATTTAGGAGACAGAGTCTGGACCATAATCTTGTCTGTTCTATTTGGCCATCCACTAAAACCAACTAAGAAAACATTACTAAAACTCATTCGCCAAAGTGACATGACAAATGTTGATGATATAATAGCTACTTTGTCAAAAACAAGGCAACAAAAGGTAAGTAAACTGAAAGGTAAGTTGGACAGTAAGGGGTAAGGGAAAATGTTTATTTTGACAGCTCATATAAGGACAAATCAACAGGTTTGTTGCTGGAAGGACAACAAGTTCTCATGGGATATATATATATATATATATATATATATATATAGGACTATAATATTCTTACACTCCTTACCTTGGATCCCTGCAGTTCAAAACTAGGAATATGCCATGCCTCCTCTCCCCTAGACTATGTTTTACTCCCTAACAAAGAGGAAACAGGAATCTAAATAAGTTCAAACTTCCTTAAAGGGGACACCCCCATCATGAGTTAACTTTGACATTTCTCTTTGGCATGGTATTTATCCTGGGTGGTAAACAGGGCAAACTGAAGAGAAATTTAATGCTCTAACACCAATCATTGTGAATTCTCTAAGATGAGATTGAAGAGGTTTAGTCATAGGGAATCTCTGAAAAGATGGACTCTGCCCTTGTTAGATTCAGGGACAGAGGTGAAGAAGTGGTTTGTGATCTCTATGCCCTGAGGCTGACGCACACCCACCTCTCTGACTTTGGGATAAAGCAGAGGAAGAAGAGATAGAAAAAAGTGCTGATTTCTTCTGTTGACACCAAATCCCTTTTCCTACTTTCTATCGCACTTCCCCTAATCAGTCACCTTCACAAGAAGAATTTGTGCTAATGACCTGGTAGAATTGGGAAGGCAAATGCCTCATTCTAGCTAACTAGGCCTAACATAATGGAAGCAGCCTAATGTACATAGTTTAAGAGATAGATGATTTGTGTTTGAATTCTAGCTCCATCATTTTCTCTGCTATATGATCTAGGAAAAATTGCTTAATTTCCTTGTGTCTCATTGTCATTATCTATAAAATAATGTGATAATATTAATGGCTACTGCATTGGGGGTATTGAGAGAATTAAATAATAAATGTAACACCCTAAGAAACATGCTTTGTGGAGCACCTGGGTGGCTCAGTTGGTTAAGCGTCAGACTTCAGTCCAGGTAATGATCTCAGTTTGTGGGATCGAGCCCCACGTCAGACTCTGTGCTGACAGCTCAAAGCCTGGAGCCTGCTTCGGATTCTGTGTCTCCCTCTCTCTGCCCTTCCCCCACTCATGCTGTCTGTCTCTCTCTCTCTCAAAAATAAATACACATTAAAAATTTAAAAAAGAAACATGCTTTGTAATTAGTAAACTCTATATGAGAGTTTGTTACCAACACGCAAGAGCACTAAAACAAGTGCAACTGATCTTAACCATTTATAACTCACTTCACCTTCCTGTCCTCAGCATTGTTACCATAGAATGGGAGGAAAACCTCATTTTCACATGATTACTTTGAGGACTAAATGAAATAATATATATCAAACATCTGGTACCTAAGAGGCATTGAATACCTGGGGAATCTCTTTTTATTCCCCCATCTTTTACTTACAAAGAACCTATGTTTTAAGCCCTGACAAATCCCATGCCCTTAAGCCTCAAGAACCTTTCCCTAACTTGCTTTCACTAAGAATTCTAAAATCAAGTGATCTCTGCCAACTCTATTCCATTTCCATTATTTATTTAGGTAATGGTATTATTACTGACATTTATTATGCATCCACTTATTGAAATGGTACTACAGTGGCTGCTGAATGGGGCTATGCCACCTTCTCTGAGAAACCTTCCCCAACACCATCCCTCTACCCACCCACCCCCAGTTAGTTCTTTTCTCTATGCTCCCTCAGCACCCTATGCATGCTTTTACCTCTGTTATAGTTTGTTGAATGAGTGAGTGATGAAAGAAAGACAAAAAGAAGCTTATCTCAGGTTCCAGAATATGTAGACATCACCCTGCCACTAATGACTAATGGAATTGATGATCAAGCCACACTACCTTGCCTAATTTCATCCATAAACATGATTCATGTCTGTTTCTCTTTTATTTTCAAGGTGAAATTGTGGATTAAGTTGGAAGCCGATTCTTATTAAATAGATATTTATGATACCTATTCCTTGCCAAGCACTATGCTACTAGGCACAGTGGAACTATAAAGATAAATAAGACATGGTTGTTCCCATCAATTAGCTCAGAATCACGCTGGGGAGTTGAGAGAAACATGTGAAAAGAAGTCTAAGGATACCAGTCAGTGGAATGTTGTGGGGAAGAGCATGGCCTTAGGGATTACATGGCTTGGACTGGAACCCTGTCTCCTCCACTTACTACCCATGAGCAAATTACTTAGCTTTGCTAAGCCTCAATTTTCTTATCTATATAATGAGTCTTTTAATAAAAGTACTTAACTCTGGGATTCTTGGGAGGATTAAATGAGATCATGCATTAGCTGATTCCTAGGTATACACTAGGCAGTTAGTGTTGATCACTAGTGGTGATGTCAAGGCTTTGATGTAGACACTGAGAACTCCAGAATTGAGAGGTAAAGAGATCAGTCTGGGCTGGAGATCCAAGTGAGTGGAGCTCCATTTTGCAAGGTGGATTTTCACTTAGGCCTTGATTAAGAGACGGGTAAAGAAATGTGAAAAGGCATTCCAAGTAAGGGATACAGTGTGTGCAAAGATGTGCTGGGGCAATGTACATTTGAGGACTAGTGAATTTACTACTCTGAAGAAGGCAGTTTATGTAAAAGCGAATTAGACAAGGGCTCCTGGGTGGCTCAATCGGTTGAGCATCTGACTTTGGCTCAGGTCATGATCTCGCGGTTTGTGGGTTCGAGCCCCACGTTGGGCTCTGTGCTGGCATCTCAGAGCCTGAAGCCTACTTCCGATTCTGTGTGTCCCTCTCTCTCTGCCCCTCCCGTGCTCATGATCTGTCTCTCTGTCTCTCAAAAATAAATAAATGTTAAAAAAATTTAAAAAGCAAATTAGACAATAAAGGAAGGGGAAGAAAACTCTAAGAAAAAAATCCATTCAGACCAAGGTCAAATCCTGGATCCACCACTTCTAGCAATAAGACTTTAGACAAGTTATTCTTTGTACTCCAGTTTCTTCATCTTTAAAATTTACTTTCCCCAGCTTTTTTCAATCTTGCTCTAGTCCCAATTCAGTCTTTCTAGAAGGCATTGTTTTGACTTTATGTGAAATTACCCATCTAATACACACAATGACCTTACCATCCTATTATCATTCTCTTTTTGTAAGTGAAGAAACTGAAACAGAGAGGTTACATAACTTAATGAATGTCACACAGTAAGTGGTAGAGACACAATTTGAAAACAAGCAATTTAAAAAAATTGGAAACCAAGGGAAAGCAAGCAAGATGCCAATGTATTGAAAGAAAGAAGCTTATAAATCATGGCTGTCTGACCTTAAGTTTAGGCCCAGTTTGTCTTGGCTGATACAACTGACTAATTAATTACCTGTCCCTTAGCTAAATGAATAACAATAGCTACCCTTTATTCAACATCAAAGTCCTATGATCTAGACACTATATTAAGTCCTTTATAAACACACCTTCTTGTCATAGAAATCCTATAAGGTAGGTACTGTTATATTTCCCATTTTACAGAGGAGGAAATGGAGACACAGAGTTAATTCATTTGCGCAAAGCTAGGATCCAGGAACTGAGATTTGAATTGAAGCAGCCTGGTTCCAGATACTAATAACTTGGTCTCAAGACAAGATAGTTAACAATAGAGAGGTTGGGTTTACAGAACAAAACAAAAATGAAAGATGACAAAGCTGGTTTCTTGGTCAATATGATTATTTTGTTTTCATAATTAAGCTTCCCAGATTACATATGTCACATTCCCATGTCCATATACCTGGGGGCATTTTAATATGTGTCTCCTATGTCAGAACAGGCCTACAGGAGACTATCATGTGGGAGGTGGTCAATTCATAGTGCCAATCCAGACCCCCATCTGGCACCTCTCATACCCACACATTAGGGCCATTGTAAATTGGCCTCGTAGGTTGAAGACTTTGAAAGGTGTATATTGTGGTGTTTGGTTCTTTCTCTAGTGTAACTGTCTGTCATGTCAGCTCTATTAAGATAGTGTGGCAATGCTCAACTGATGTTTTATCTTTTAAGAATAAAGGAAAAGATATCCTCTGTCTTTCCTCTTGTTGTTAGAGTAACTAGGAAGAATAGTTTGGGGTGGTTTGAGGTTCATATTCATTCAAGAACCTCAAAGTCTGGCTATTTGCATTCCATAGTTACTATTCTGTTATATTCTTTTTAAGAAGCTTGTTGAGGCACCTGGGTGGCTCAGTCGGTTAAGCGTCCGACTTCGGCTCAGGTCACGATCTCGCAGTTCGTGGGTTCGAGCCCCGCATCGGGCTCTGTGCTGACAGCTAGCTCAGAGCCTGGAGCTTGTCTTCAGATTCTGTGTCTCCCTCTCTCTCTCTGTGTCCATCCCCTGCTCATGCTGTCTCTCTCTATTTCAAAAATAAATAAAAACATTAAAAAAAAAGAAGTTTGAAGGACACACAGCTCATAGAAGAACATATAAACAAATCAAATCTTATGTTTGTTAACTAGTAACATCAGGAAAGCTGGTGGATTTCTTTTAGTTCACTTTACATTTGGTCTCTAATGTTTGAACCATACTCAGGGCCCTTTGACACTGATTAGATGATATGCAGGCCCCTCTGTCAGTGATGTGAATTATGAGACTTGCTACAAAGTTGTGAATTGTTTACCTCATTTGTTTCCAGCAAATGATTTTAGTTATAAGGTCTACTATCATTTGGATTGAGCAGAAGCTATAGTTATTTTAACTGTATTAAGAAATACATTTCTTTTCTATTTTGCTAATACACTAATTTTCCCTTATGTGGAAAAAACGCCAGTATTCTTATTCATGTGAGAACACTGAGAGATTATATCTGTAGCAATCATTATGTCTTCATCCCTCTCTTCCCATGACTACTAGTATTTCTGAGAAAAGGGGAGACAAAGACAGGGGAACACTGGTCCACGCAGAAGCAAAAAGGAATCTTTAGAAGCATTTCCCTAAATGGGGCCTACTCCATGCATTTTGACAACCATTGAGTCTCTTCTGGAGATAAGAGGAAACAGTCCCTTGTCTCAAGGAGTTTATAATCTATAGTAGTTGGGAAGAACAGAGTAATCCCTCTGAGAACAACTTTCAAGTTAATGTTAGATAATTCTGGGAGGAATAGAATATAAACTGAGGATTCTTTCATACCCAAACTTGAGAGACTCTCTAAGAGACCTCAATAATCGCACTCCCCATTAACACAATCAAAGTTCAAGAAAATTTCGAAAAACTGGTAAATCTTCCAACAACTTCTCACACAAGTTGTTTCAAATAGCTTTCCACTAATTCTCCAGTGATCTTCATTTTTCAATGGTCTTTCAAATTGATATAGATTCTTATTACATGATATAGAAAGCTTTGGTTAGGTGCCTGGAATAATCTATTTTTTTTAACAAATATATGTTGAGTGCCAACTGTATTTCAGGTGTTGCTCTAGGCATTGGGGATATAGCAGTGAAAAAAACAGATGAAATCTCTGCTTTTGGAAGGCTTATATTCCACTGGGGCTGTATTAATACTCCTCATCATCACTATTTGTCAGCTTTTTGTGCAAGGATGCACACCACAGATATTAGCTCAAAGTGGATACATTTGAGCAGAGACCTGAATGATGTGAAAGAGTGAGTTGGGGGAAGAGTTTTCTAGGCAAAATAATAGCAAGTACCAAAGCTCCTTCACAGGAGTATTCAAGGAGTAGATTAGTGGAATAGTAAGGAGTGAAAGGGATTCAAAGGAGATTGGATTCAAATTTCTTTTGAGCATCTACTGTATGTCTTTCACTCTGCTAAGGATCAGGGATACAATGGAAAGTAAAACAAATACAGTTCCTGCCCCCTGAAGCTTACAGTCTAATGAGAGAAATAGCCATTAATTAAATAATTACGCAGGTAAACCTGAAGGTCCAACTTTGGAAAGTGCTGGGAAGGAAAACTTCCACATGCTGTGAGAAAATAATATGAAGGCCTAATTTAGACTAGCAGATCAAGTAAGGCTTATTAGGGGAATTGCTATGTAGTAGAGTTCTGAAAAATGAATAGGAGTTGAGTAGGTGAAGAGTGAAGAAAAGGAAAAACACTTCAGACTGAGAGAACAGGGTGTTCAAAATCCCCATGGCAGTAGCGACATGGGAAGGAGAAAAGACTGAAAGAAGGTTAGTGTGGCTGTGTATAGAAAGTAGGGGGTATAAGCTTCGAGCTGTAATGGGAGATATAGTAGAGAACAAACCGTAAAAGACAATGTTAAGAAGTTCTGTTTTCTGAAAGCAACGAGAAATGATTGAGGGTTTTAAAATGTGTGTTGGTTTTCTATTTAGGTCACTGACTACAATATGGAGTGGATTGATTGAGGGTGGCAAATATGGATGCAAGGGGATATTGAGGTAGTTCAGGTGAGAGATGTTGATGACTTGGACTATGGAGGTAGTGGAAGCAAGGATGGCAGGAGGGAAGTGCGTGAATTCCAGATACATTTGTGGGATAAAGCTTACAAGATTTGCTGATGACTTGTATGTGGGAATGAAGAGGTAGGATAGGTCAAGAAAAATTTCCCAGAGTTTTACCTGGTGCAGATGGGTGCATGTGTTGTCATTTGCTGAGATTAAGAGTATAGTAAAAGGATAGATCATAATTTGGAGGGGAAGGTAATTATTGCCATGCATACATATGCAAAGCTGTGCATTATTCTGTGTTCAAGTTGGTTGACAGTACTAACATGTGAGATCATATGAATTCTGTATATTTTCTTATTATGTCCTTTATCTCCACTTTTTTTTTATTTTACAGTTTATGGACAAGTTGGTTTCCATGTAACACCAAGTGCTTATCCCGACAAGTGCCTTCCTCCATGCCCATCACACCACTTCCCCTCTCCCCCTCCCACATCAGCCCTCAGTTTGTTCTCAGTATTCAAGAGTCTCTCATGGTTTACCTCCCTCCCTTTCCCCGACTATTTTCCCCCCTCCCCTCCCCCATAGTTCTCTGATAAGTTTCTCCTGTTACACTATGAGTGAAAATATATGGTATCTATCCTTCTCTGCCTGACTTATTTCACTTAGCATGACACCCATGAGGTCCATCCACATTGCTACAAACGGCCAGATTTCATTCTTTCTCATTGCCATGTAGCATTCCATTGTATATATAAACCACATCTTCTGGATCCATTCATCAGTTGATGGACATTTAGGCTCTTTCCATGATTTGGCTATTGTGGAAAGTGCTGCTATGAACATTGGGGTACATTTGCCCGTATGCATCAGCACTTCTAACCTCTTGGGTATATCCCTAACAGTGCTATTGCTGGGTCATGGGGGAGTACTATTGTTAATTTTTTGAGGAACCTCAACACTGTTTTCCAGAGGGGCTGCACCAGTTTACATTCCCAACAGTGTAGGAGGGTGCCCGTTTCTCCACATCCTTGCCAACATCTATAGTCTCCTGATTTGTTCATTTTAGCCACTCTGACCAGCGTGAGGTGGTATCTCAGTGTGGTTTTGAATTGTATTTCCTTGATAATGAGTGACGCTGAGCATCATTTCATGTGTCTGTTGGCCATCTGGATGTCCTCTTTGGAGAAGTGTCTCTTCATGTCTTCTGCTCATTTCATCACTGGATTGTTTGTTTTCCGGGTGTGGAGTTTGGGGAGTTCCTTGTAGATTTTGGATACTAGCCCTTTATCCGATATGTCATTTGCAACTATCTTTTCCCATTCTGTCAGTTGCCTATTAGTTTTATTGATTGTTTTTTTTGCAGTGCAGAAGCTTTTTATCTTGATGAGGTCCCAATAGTTCATTTTTGCTCTTGATTCCCTTGCCTTTGGGGATGTGTTGAGTAGGAAATTGCTGCGGTTGAGGTCAGGGAAGCTGTTTCCTGCTTTCTCCTCTAGGGTTTTGATGGTTTCCTGTCTCACATTCAGGTCCTTCATCCATTTTGAGTTTATTTTTGTATATGGTGTAAGAAAGTGGTCTAGCTTCATTCTTCTGCATGTTGCTGTCCAGTTCTCCCAGCACCATACGTTAAAGAGGCTGTCTTTATTCCATTGGATACGCTTTCCTGCTTGGTCAAAGATTAATTGGCCTTATATTTGTGGGTCCAGTTCTGGGTTCTGAATTCTATTCCATTCGTCTATGTGTCTGTTTTTGTGCCAATACCATACTGTCTTGATGATGACAGCTGTGTAGTAGAGGCTAACATCTGGGATTGTGATGCCTCCCGTTTTGGTTTCTTTCTTCAATATTACTTTGGCTATTTGGGGTCTTTTCTGGATCCATATGAATTTTAGGATAGTTTGCTCTAGCTTTGAGAAGAATGCTGGTGCAATTTTGATTGGGATTGCATTGAATGTGTAGACTGGTTTGGGTAATAATGACATTTTAACAATGTTTATTCTTCCAGTCCATGAGCATGGGATGTTTTTCCATTTCTTTGTGTCTTCTTTAATTTCCTTCATTAGTTTTCTATAGTTTTCATCATACAGGTCTTTTACATATTTGGTTAGGTTTAGTCCTAGGTATTTTATGTTTTTTTCTGCAATTGTGAATAGGATCAGTTTCTTGATTTCTCTTTGTGTTGCTTCATTATTGGTGTATAAAAATGCAACCGATTTCCTTTTTTTTTCTTGTTTTTTGGTAAATAAGAAGTCAGATGCTTTTATTTATTTTTTTAATGATTAAATCTGTATTTTATTTATTTTTTTATTATTATTTTTTAAACTTTATAGTTTATTGTCAGGTTGGTTTCCATATAACACCCAGTGCTCTTCCCCACAAGTGACCTCCACCAAGACCATCACCCCCCTTTACCTTTTCCCCTTCCCCTTCCCCCCTCAGTTTGTTTTCAGGATTCAAGAGTCTCTCGTGTTTTGTCTCCGTCCCTCTCCCTAACTCTTTTCCCTCCTTCCCCTCCCCATGGTCCTCTGTTGGGTTTCTCCTGTTAGACCTATGAGTGCGAACATA
>JAQQST010000544.1:4078-21645 GCA_028646485.1 Cryptoprocta ferox
TAGCAAAGTGGATGGACCTCGAGGGTGTCATGCTAAGCGAAATAAGTCAGGCGGAGAAGGACAGATACCATATGTTTGCACTCATAGGTCTAACAGGAGAAACCCAACAGAGGACCGTAGGGAGGGGAAGGAGGAAAAAGAGGGAGAGGGAGGGAGAAAAACACGAGAGACTCTTGAATACTGAAAACAAACTGAGGGAGGAAGGGGAAGGGGGGAAGGTAATGGGGTGTGATGGTCGTGGTGGAGGTCACTTGTGGGGAAGAGCACTGGGTGTTATATGGACACCAACCTGACAATAAACTATAAAGTTTAAAAAAATAATAATAATAACAAAAACAAACACGCAAAATAAAACAAAAACCAGGACAAAACAATACAAGTTATTGTCAATACTTCAGAAAGATAAAATCCATTCTTGCTAAAGAAATTACATGGTATTATGCGATTAATAGGCAACAATCCTTTACCTTAGAATTCTTTGGATTTGTGTAACTAAGGTGGGGATTCCTCTCTTGTGCCTTTTCATCCTGTTGAATATTTAAAATAAGAAAACAGTATCTGCTTTTACTCCCTCATGTAAACTACAAAAACATCAGGTGGTGTATAAACTTATAAACTACAGTCACAACTAAAAGATACTGGATTCATCCCTTACCTTTGTAACACTGGGAGGCAGGCATTTTTAATTCCTCATTAGAGACATGAATACTTTACTAAATAGTATTCTAGTAAATTAAGGAAGTAAATGCACCTCTTTAGGTGGTAGTCTTCCCAAAGGAAATACTTTATTTACATGATGCATTGGTTCTCTTGTGCTTAAAATACGACATGAAAAAATGGAAACAAAACAAGCTTCTGAGTTAGACAGACATGGGTTCAAACCTTGGCTCTGCTATCTCTAGCTCTTCCTGAGCTTCAGTTTATTCATCTGTGATATACACCAATACCTCATGCATATTGCTATACTATAGACTGAATGAAATGAAATAAGATATGTAAAGCACCAGGTTATAGCATTTGCCACATAGGCAATATCCAATAAATGCTAGTTATTTTTCACTTCCTTTCCATAAACCAATTATATAATTACAAAATTTGCTTCAGTGAAAAAAATCTATGTATAGCAAAAGTATTTTTGGCTCAAACTGGAAATTATCCCACTTATTTCAAGCAGCATTCAGGATAACAAATCTCTGATATAAGAAAACAATCTGGAGAGTTTATGATGGAGTTTATGATATGTGGCCAAAAGTTATGATAATAGGCTTATCACTACAATTTCTATTTTAGTATTTAGACCAATTTTATAATAACAAAAAGTACTAAATTTAATGTTCAAAAGATCACCAAAACCTTTAGGTTGAACACTTCAGAATTACTTCTGAAAACAAGTAAAGTCAACAACAATAAAAAAAAAAATGCACTATCCTACATGTTTATATTAAAGGCTGGGGTTACTGACTTCCCAATGTACTTTGAGGTTATTTTCCAAGCAGTGGTGATGACTTCGCACTGATTTATTTGCATCCTTGTTCTGGACTTTTTGAAATCAAAAATTAAAAATCAAGAGACAACTGGCTTTGGGTACAATATTGTTTATAGCCATGATATACATACTCTATTCTCCCTTCATGAAATAACAAGTGGCATATGTGAGGATCTAATATATATTTTGGCCTAATAACATCATCGCTATAAAGTGGCTAACATATCTATTCTAAAATGAGAAAACAATTCATATGTCAGTATTCATATTATTATAAAGCCGCTGTTACATATTTTAGAAATTTACCAAAATACTGAAAATAGTATTCTATATATGTAGTGTATCGAGGAGTGAAGTTTGACTTCTATTTGTTTGATACAACAAGCTACAATAAAATTTTGGCATGAATGACCAATAAAGTGTAGGAATTTTGATAATCTGTCATTTGATCAGATTGTGGATTTGATGTGTGCATACTGAGAGAGTAGTGTACAAAACCAAGAAAATTAACAAGGGAGAGATCCTAATGATTGGCCATCATTAGGATATAATTACAAAGCCATCAGGAAGTGATAACCTCCTTTCTGGGAAAAAAATGCTCATTTAAGTGAGGATAAGGATAAGTAGAAAACACAGTTAACTTGCGGTATGTGGCTATGTACAGAAAACACATGACTCCCAATAAGAAATAGACTCTTTAAAAAAGCCAATGAAGAGGAAGACATAAAACTGTTCCTTTATGTAGAAGACATGACTGTGTATGTAAAAATCCCAAGGGATCTCTAAAAACATCCCAAGAACTACCAAGTGAATTCAGCAAGATATCAGGATTCAAATCAATGAATAAAAACCAAATGCATTTCTAGATACCAATAATGAACATATGAAAGCCAACATTAAAAAGACAATTCCACTTATAATTGCCCCAAAGACAAGTAAATACTTAGGTATACAAGTAACAACACATGCACAGGATTCAGATTGTGACAATTACACAATTCTGTAGAAAGAAATCAAAGTTGACCTACATAACTGTAGACACAAACCTTGTCAATGAATTAGAAGACTCAAAATGAAAAAGGTATCAGTTCACCCCAAGTTGATTTATAGCATTAATGCAATTCCTATAAAAATTCTAGCAACATTTTCTAGACATAGAAAAGTTTCTCAAATCATTTACATGGAAAGGCTCAAACTCTGGAATAGCTAAAACAATCTTGACAAAAAGGAATTAAATTTGGAGGAATTATTCTACCTGATATTAAGTCCTAATATGTAGCTGCAGTAATCAAGACAATGGGGTATTGGTGTGGGAAAAGACATATAATCAATGGAAAAGAATATAAAATCCACATATAGACTCATCCAAGTACAGCCCACTGATTTATGACAAATATGCACATTAATTCAATGGAGGAAAAACAGCCTTTACAACAAACAGCACCAAAGCAACTGGATAACCTTATGTTAGGAAAAAAAATTAACAATGACCTAAACCTCAACCCTATACAAAAATTAACTCAAAAGTATATCAAAGTAAATCATGGACTTAAATGTAAAAGATAAAACTATAAATAAATTTAAAAAATTAGAGAAAATCTTCCAGATCTATACCAAAGAAAAAAGTGATAAATTGGACCTCATCAAAATTTAAAACATTTCACTTGCAAAATGCCCTGCTTAAAGAGGATGAAAGACAAGCTAAGACTTAGGAGAAATATTTGCAAACTACGTACCTAACAAAGGACACATATAAAACAAAGAACTCTCAAAAATCCACAATAAAAAGCAAATCCAATTACAAAATGAGAAAAAGAGCAATCCCTATCAAAACAACACCAACATTCTTCACAGAGCTAGAACAAACAATCTTAAAATTTATATCGAACCAGAAAAGACCCCAAATAGCCAAAGCAATCCTGAAAAAGAAAACCAAAGCTGGAGACATCACAATCCTGGACTTCAAGCTGTATTACAAAGCTGTAATCATCAAGACAGTATGGTATTGGCACAAAAACAGATGCTCAGATCAGTGGAACAGAATAGAGAACCCAGAAATGGAACCACAAACGTATGGCTAAATCATGTTTGACAAAGCCGGAAAGAATATCCAATGGAATAAAGACAGACTCTTCAGCATACGGTGCTGGGAAAACTGGACAGCAACATATAGAAAAATGAACCCAGACCACTTTCTTACACCATACACAAAAACAAACTCAAAATGGATGAAAGACCTAAATGTAAGATAGGAAGCCATCAAGATCCTCTAGGAGAAAGCAGGCAAGAACCTCTTTGACGTTGGCCGCAGCAACTTCTTACTCAACATGTCTCCAGAGGCAAGGGAAACAAAAGCGAAAATGAACTATTGGAACCGCATCAAAATAAAACCTTCTGCAGAGCAAAGGAAACAATCAGCAAAACTAAAAGGCCACCAACGACGGAATGGGAGAAGATATTTGCAAATGACATATCAGATAAAGGATTAGTATCCAAAATCTATAAAGAACTTGTCAGACTCAACACCCAAAAATTAAATCCAGTGAAGAAATGGGCAAAAGATATGAATAGACACTTTTCCACAGAAGACATCCAGATGGCAAACAGACACATGAAAAAATGCTCAACATCACTCTTCGTCAGGGAAATACAAATTAAAACCACAATGAAATACCACCTTACTCCGGTCAGAATGGCTAAAATTAACAACTCAGGCAATGACAGATGTTGGTGATGATGTGGAGAAAGAGAATCTCTTTTGCACTGCTCGTAGGAATGCAAACTGGTGTACCCACTCTGGAAAACAGTATGGAGGTTCCTCAAAAAATTAAAATTAGAGCTACCTATGACCCAGCAATTGCACTACTAGGTATTTATCCAAGAGATACAGGTGTGCTGTTTTGAAGAGGCACACGCACCCCAATGTTTATAGCAGTGCTACTGACAATAGCCAATGTATGGAAAGAGTCCAAATGTCCATCGATGGATGAATGGATAAAGATGTGGTTAGCCAAAGTATGGAAAGAGCCCAAATGTCCATCAAGGGATGAATGAATAAAGAAGATGCGGTGTATATACAATGGAGTATTACTCGGCAATCAGAAAGAATGAAATCTTGCCATTTGCAACTATGGGGATGGAACTAGAAGGTATCATGCTAAGCGAAATTAGTTGGTCAGAGAAAGACAAATATCATATGACTTCACTCATATGCAGACTTTAAGATACAAAACATATGAACATATGGGAAGGGAAGCAAAAATAATATAAAAACAGGAAGGGGGACAAAACATAAGACTCTTAAATATAGAGAACTGACAGAGGGTTGCTAGAGGGGTTGAGGGAGGGGGAATGGGCTAAATGGGTAAGGAGCATTAAGGAATCTACTCCTGAAATCATTGTTGCACTATATGCTAACTAACTTGAATGTAAATTAAAAAATAAATAAATTATTTAAAAAATTAATTAATTAAATAAATAGGCCTACCATATGATCCATGAATAGTACTATTGGTCTTTACACAAAGAATATAAAAACCGTAATTCAAATGAATACATGCACCCCTATGGTTATAGCAGCATTATTTACCATAGTCAATACATGGAAACGGCCCAAGTGTCCATCAACTAATATATACAAGGAATATTATTCAGACATAAAAAGTATGAAATATTGCCATTTCCAATGACATGGATGGAGCTAAAGAGTAAAATGCTAAGCGAAATAAGTCAGTGAGAGAAAGACAAAACACCATTATGATTTCACTCATATGTGAAATTTAAGAAACAAATGTGAAAAGGGAAAAAAAATTAGACAAACCAAGAAACAGAGTCTTAACTATAGAGAATTGATAATTGGGTACCACAGGAGAGGTGGGTGGGAGGATGGGTTAAATAGGTGATAGGGATTAAGGAGTGCCCTTGTCATGATGAGCACCCAGTGATGTACATATAGAATTGTTGAATCACTATATTTGTGCACCTGAAACTAATAAAATAGTGTATATTAACTGGAAAATAAAAACTTAAAAAAAAATAATGAATTCTCACTTAGTAAGAGACACTTAAAATATTACTTCCCAATATTCTCTCCTGATTTTTGAAAATATGTCCCCAAATGTCATGACCAGTCATTCTAATTTTTTTCATTCAAAATTATAATTTTCCATTTTACTACACTGAATATTATCTAAGAATAGTGCTGCTAAATATTACCTTTTATTTTAGTTTATTTATTTTAAGAGAGAGACAGAGAGAGAGCGTGCATGCATATGAGCAGGGGAGGTGCAGAGAGAGAGGGAGAGAAAGAATCCCAAGCAGGCTCCACGCTGTAGGCACAGAGCCCCACATGGGGCTCAATTTCACAAATCATGATATCATGACCTCAACTGAAATCAAAGAGTCGGATGCTTAACTGACTGAGCCACCCAGGTGCTCTACACTTCTTATCTAAGAAGAGTTAGAAGAACACTGGAGTAGAATTAAATTATCTTGGGTTTTAAACTTGGGCTCTACCACTATCTAGCCTATGTGTGGCCTTTTTCAAGCCATGTGTCCTTAAACAAATGAATCTCTTTTAGCTATACTGAGGATTCTGTAAAAGCTGCAACTAATATTATCTGCTGTATCCTAGCACAGGACTGTTATAGGACACAAGTCATTAATGTAGGATATTATCATAATCATCATCATAAAACTGAAAGTTATATTTTAAAAATGGGAAACCATCATATCAATTCGACTTTTAGCAACCAATGTCAGTCATATGTTGGCTTCTTTTGAATACATGTAAATTAAGAAGTCATTAACTCAGTTCATCCTAACACTTTTCATACCTGGCATAACAAAACACTTCCACGTGTTGAATGGTTTTGTCCTTCCTGCTGAGAACAATAGCTTCTTCATTTTCAAGAATCTGCTCTTGCCATGCTGGACTTTCATTCACAATGTCACTGTTTTCCTAAACAAAATACAGATGAGAAATTATAATTAAATTGAGCAATGTGAACCTCTACTTTTCTGTAAAACTGTGTATCTTTCTAAATTAATGCTTTCTCTTTGATCCCATCAAAATTCTGAAGTGACACTAGCATGCATAGTGTATCATGTTCAAAGGAAGAAAATTGTGTAAAACCTATCCTATCAAAAGCTAGCTCTTGTTTACAGATTTCTATAAAGATATCTGACATTTTGATGCAGTCATTGGACATTGGATGTGCCTGTTTTGACATTGTTTAAGAACTAGGACAACTAACCCTCTATCTGCTGAAAATCAAGTGTGTCTGTTGTACATATTACTTGTCAATAATAAAGTTTTTGTATTTTGTTGTCAAACAGCAGGCTCACATTTACTTCATTCTACTTACTTTTAGGTCTTTGAAGGTTAGTCACTAGTCATGTCAAATTCTGATTATATGCAATAGCTGCTGAGCTATCAGCACAGAGCCTGACGCACGGTTCAAACCCACAAAATGCGAGATGGTAACCTGAGCCGGAGTCAGATCCTTAACTGATTGAGCCACCCTGGCCCATCATCGACTTCTAAATATTTGTATTTTATATTTAGACAACAGACAATTAATGTATAATAATGTATATAAACTCTAAGTGTTGAAAGTGGCCCTACAAATTTTCAGTAATTCCTAATTGCCTTTTATGGACCTAAATTATATGTACAGCAATTTGAATACAGGAGATTTTTGGAAATGTCAAGATATGCCTTTTTAAAATGTCAAGGATCAATTTTTAATCTGTTTAAAATTTTAAACTATTTGGTACACATCTGTCAGAGAAAAAAAAATTTTAATGTCTTATATATTCTCAAAGCACTAGTAGTAAAATATAACTACAATATCCTTGAAGTAAATTCACCTCAGAAAATTTCTAAACTTAACAGATTTCATAAAGTAGAATAATAATTATCTTAAAAGATTTTTTTTGCCCTGAATTTAACATTTTAAACTGAAGAAAAGTAGGGCAGACATCTTTTATTATTAAGTGTAATTACTAGTGTTAAAAATCTCCATATAGGTAGAGAGAAGGTAAAATATAGGAACTCTGAATGTACAGACATAGGGGTTACCACCCTGAAGAAAAGACTGTGGGCTAGGGGACAAAGAGCGAAGGGGGGAAGTATACGGTGAGAGAGTCAAGATGCTGAGCACCAAAATAAAAGAAACATCTACAAAAATATTTTTACTTTAATAAATCTAACCTATTATCAAAATTCATTTTATAAAATTCCCTTCACTCACCAGATGTTTTCCAGTCAAACAACGGAGGTACTTTTGTTGTCTTTGTTGTGAGCATCTAGACTAATTTTTTTTCATGGAAGTACTAAATATGCTAAATATACTAAATAAGATGACC
The DNA here is from genome assembly GCA_028646485.1 of Cryptoprocta ferox. Classification (NCBI taxonomy): domain Eukaryota; kingdom Metazoa; phylum Chordata; class Mammalia; order Carnivora; family Eupleridae; genus Cryptoprocta; species Cryptoprocta ferox. The sequence continues at coordinate 11,934 of JAQQST010000544.1, forward strand.
CACCCACATTTGTACATACTTCCTAAGAATAAGGTTCAAAATAGGGTTTCTGATCAATACAAATATTCATATATAGGGCACAAACATAAAACAGTTAAATGTCTACCTGTAACATTTACTTTCTTGATTTATACAGTTTGTATTGCATGCAATATTACTTTACAAATATCGGTTGTTTCTCCACACTCTTATTTCATGCAACAATATTATTCAAAATGAATCTTCACTGCAACTTCAACATCAATGTCTTTGTCATTACGAGAAGCATTTTTCTAAAGTCATGTATCATAAATTAATCAGCACAACTACAATGCTTAGTGTGGTGCTTGGCACATGTTAAGTGTTTAATACGTCTTAGCTACTCTATTTTTAGCTAACTGAATACAATTTTATAGATTGTAGATTGTAGATTTCTACAATATATCATCCTCCTTTCCCAACTGTCTAAATTATTTTGAGATACAGCAGTTTCTGATTCTATGTATGATGGAATTTCTCTCAGTAGGAAATTCATTTCAAGCCACATGTACCGTTCACATAAAATTAGGATAGTTTTTCTAATCTGTCATAAAAATCAGTAAACTCCATGACATAACCAACTCCCGTATTACTATGCTGCAAATGTCCTCTAGAAAACTCCTTTACAATGATATCCAACAGTTGTAGCAGCAAGATCCTACCTCAGAATAAAAATTACTAAATTTACATTAAATTTCTTCCCTTGTTTTTTGTTTTTACTGATTCTGTCAGATGACTTCTATAAATATGTAAAACCACCAATGACTCAGATCATTTAAAATTAATGTATCTTCCCCAAATAGTTGGTTTTTTTCCAAATATACTGACTGAAAGAACAACTAGTAATATGTGAGACTTTATGAATGACTGAAATTTTTTTCCTGAAAGACTATTTTAGAGAAAAAAAATCTTGCCGTATATTTGGGCATATAATGAGAAAATGGTGTCAAGTATATATGATGTACTCTTCTGCCAGCTTATCTAAGTACTGTATATTTAAAAAGTAATAACTATATTTTGAAGGCATTGGAAGAATGTTAGCTAAAAAGATGACTGAATAATTTTTGTTACATAAAAATGTGGCATCAGCCTATATTACAGAAACTTAGGGTTTTCTTCAATGTAGGGTTATTGTGTGATACAAAATACAACCTAGTAGATTAAAAATCAGGGGCACCTGGGTGGCTCAGTCAGTTAAGCGTCCGACTTTGGCTCAGGTCATGCATGATCTCACAGTTCGTGGGTTCGAGCCCCGCATCGGACTCTGTGCTGACAGCTCAGAGCCTGGAGCCTACTTCAGATTCTGTGTCTCCCTCTCTCTCTGTCCCTCCCCAGCTCATGCTCTGTCTCTGTCTCAAAAATAAGTAAACATTAAAAAAATTAAAAAATAAATAAATAAATAAAAATCAACTAAGAAGTTTACCTGGTATTCCTTTAGCCAGGACAATAGTCCTGAAAAGCTAAAACTGGCCCAGTTTCCTCCATAGTAGCTTCTTCTGTAACAATAAAAAATAAGAGAAAGAAAAGGGTATAAAAATCAAGTCATTGACTTCTATCAGCAAACCACCCTGGACCCTTCAAATCATTTCAATATTGCTACCTCAGAGTTCGAAACATAATTGGGATGTTTGAAATACCAGGCTGATATAAAAGTGGGCCTCTCAGATCCCAAAGGTAACTTTTCATTGTATAAGGAGTTTAAAAATCTCTTTGGTCTCCTTAGAGCTTTCTCCACTGATCAAATGCTACTGACCAGGGACTGAACAGCTTAATATGGGCATTGAGCAGGGTACATGAACAAATTTGACTCCTTGGCTTAAAAAAAATGGCTAGGAGGAAACCTTGGTAGATCTCAAGGAAAGCCAGTGGAAAAACCTGCTAAGTTTTCTATAAACAATTACATATCCACTGTTACCACCACCACCAAACCCATAACACACGCCAATACACACACACACACACACACACACACACACACACACACAACTGGCTACTTAGATTTAGTGGTCCTGTGTTATTCTCAGCCTTCAGGGCCAAAAATAAAAGTAGGTCCTGGATACAGTTATTCACATCAAGACTTTTGTGATAAGTAAAGAACAGTACTCCCACTGATAACTGAGTGAACTATTAATTTTTCATTCCATAGCCCTATGAAGATCATCATTCTGTTTGAGAGAACTAGAAATCTTCTAATTAAGATCAGGTAAACCTTGCAGACATTGGACTTTTGATTAATTTCCTTAAGGAGGAAGGAACCAATAGAAAGGAAGGTTACCAGTGTAGCATCCAGAACTCTTTAATTCTGCACTACATAGTAGGCTTCCGAGTTCTTGAAAAACTCTTCATCTTTACTGATTCTTTGTATGATGAGACCCAAAGTACACTTAGTCCCACCTATAATATCCACTCTGGTTCTGGGGTGGGACACATTGTTGGTTTTGTTTTGTCTTTGATTTCAATTTTGCTTCTCTGTAGCTTTCTCTAACAAAATAAAAAGCTATAAAAGCTCTTTTTAATATGAAACAAAAACTAAAACCTTTAATATAATATCCAAAATTACTCTTCCATTATGCTACTAGAGATCCCCTCAATATTCTGATATATTTTCTCCTTAACAAAATGTTGACATAGGCCTTCAGAACAGTCAGACTTTAGGCTCAAGTATTTTACCAATAATCACTATTTTTGCTCTAACACAGAAAATGGTTAAATCAAATACCTGTGAAAGTAGATCTATTAATAAGGATCAGTACTTTACTTATAATCTGATAATCCTCTCAGAGATAATGCAAATTCATACACTGCCCAGAATCTCTAGTGGGCTTTGGGGCACCTGGGTGGCTTAGTCGGTTAAGCATCTGACTTCTGCTCAGCTCATGATCTCATGGTTCGGGAGTTTGAGCCCTGCATGGGGCTGTATGCTGACAGCTAGGAGCCTGGAGTCTGCTTCAGATTCTGTGTCTCCCTCTCTCTCTGCCCCTCCCCTACTCACACACACTCTCTCTCAAAAATAAATAAACATTAAAAATTAAAAAAAAATCTCTAGTGGGCTTTAAAATTTAGATAGAATTTCAGCTATATTAACAATTCTAGAGGGCCACCCTTATTAACATATTGGAATCAGGAAGCCTGGAAGCTGTAATCCCTTGGGTCAGAGAGAACAGCAGAAGGAGAAGGTGGGCAACAGCCAGTATAGAGAAGAGAGAGTGAAGAGAGAGGGAGTGTTAGAATTAGTGGTCTTTCCAATAGAAATGTATACCTTCTTTCCCCTTGCCTGAGAATAATACACTTCCACCATCCCTTCCCATCCTCTAAATATAATACTAAAAAAAAACTAGAAAATATCCTGGGTGTTTAAAAAAAAACATCTGTCTATATTTTTTGTTGAGATATTTAGATTTCTTTTAAGTCACCATAAGGTCATAAATAAGAAGCTCTGGGACACCTGAGTGGCTCAGCTGGTTGAGCGTTCAACTCTTGATTTCGGCTCAGGTCATGATCTCATGGTTCATGAGATTGAGCCCCACATCCAGCTCTGCACTGACGGCGTGGAGTGTGGGATTCTCTCTCTCCCTCTATTTCTACCCCTCCCCAGCTTGTTCTCTCATTCTCTCTCTCTCTCTCTCTCTCTCTCTCTTTCTATTTTAAAATAGAACATTTTTAAAAAATGAATGGGTTAGGCACAAACTAGTCGAAAATATTCCTAAAACATATCTGACAAACGACTGGTATCCAGGATATATAAAGATCTCTTTCGATTTAGTAATATGACAAATATTCAAATTTTAAAATGGACAAAGTGTTTGAACAGACATTTCACAAAGGAAGATAGATGTGGTTCATGAGCACATAAAAAGGTACTCAACATTATTAGTCATTAAATAAGTACACATTAGTCTACGGCCATACTACCCTGAATGTGCCTGATTTCGTGTGATCTCAGAAGCTAAGCAGGGTCAGGCCAGGTTACTACTTGGATGGGAGATAAGTACACATTAAAATAAGCATTAAAAATGAACATAATGGGATACCACTACACATTTACCAGAACAGTTAAAATTAAAAGGCTGACAATACCAGATATTGGTGTATTCACCAATGAGCCAGAATGGTCATACATTTTGGTGGGAGTGGAGTGTAAAATGGTACAAACACTTTGGAAAACTGCTTGGCAGTCTCTGAAAAAACTAAACATATATCTACACTATGACCCAGTAATTCCATTTCTAGATATTTACAAACCAGAAAAGTATGTGTTCACAAAATACTTGTACAAGCTTTTTCATGGTAGCTTTATTACTCAATAGCTCCAAACTGGTGGGAATTCAAATACCCATCAGTATGAGAATGGATAAATAAGCCGAGGTATATCTACAGGATTGATATTATTCATCAATGAAAATGAATAAACTACTGGTAACAACACAGATGAATCTCAAAAGGTTATGCTAACTGAAAAAAGCTTTTACCCAAAAAGAGTACATTCTTCATCATTCCAATGTTATGACATTTTAGAACACGTTAATCTATAGTAAAAAATATTCCAAGAGAGATTGCCTTAGAGGGTGGGAGTAAGGGCAGGACTTGACTTGGATGGGGCATGAGAGAACTTTCCAGAGTAGTGACATTATTTATCTCAATTAGGATCACAGTTACACAAGTGTATACATTTCCCATTATTAAATGGTACACATAAGATCTGTGCATTTCACTGCATGTAATTTTATCCTTGAAAAAGAACCATAAGTAAACACTGAACTCTAGTTAATAATATGCATGCTGAAGTGTTCCAGAGTGAAGGTACTGGATTGTGTAAAATCTACTTTGAAACCTACAAAAGAATAAGATGAAATACTAGAAATAAAAATGAATATATGGGTGGTTATGTAATAAAGCAAATACAGCAAAATTTTAATGGCAGAATCTAAGTAGTGATAATATGCTCACAGTACAATTTTTCAACTTTTCTACATCTCAAAACTGTAATAAGTTATTAGAAAAACAAAAGTAACCTAACGTGAGTTTTCAAACACTGATCATGATGTTCCAATTTCCGAAGTATTTTATGGTATTACCAAAAACCTAAAACAAAACTCTAAGAAAAGCCATCTTGCTGTTTCTTTCCAGTATTAAATAACTTAAAGTCAGTTCATGGTCAAAATCTCCTTTCCCCTACACGTGGTCATGTTTTTTGAGAGCTAACTGGTTCTAGTATTTTTCCATGCAGCTCACATCTTCCATTTTTCCTGTTGATGTGCTCTTAACAACAGCATCCGGTGATCTCATCCAATGTATATAAAAGGTGAAACATGGTTTTCATTACTGTGGCCTTTCTGACAAAAGAGGGTAACATTAATTAATAAACTCACTAGAAAACCAACACAGGGGTACCTGGATGGCTCAGTCAGTTAAGCGTCCCAACTCTTGATCTCACCTCAGGTCTTGATCTCAGTGTCATGAGTTCAAGACCTCAAGACTCGCATTGGACTCCACACTGGGCACAGAGCCTACTTTAAAAACAAACAAACAAAAAAACGGATTTTTTACTAAGTTCATTTTGGTATATGTATTGTTCTTTTTTTTAATGTTTTTTTTTTTATTTTGAGAGAGAAAAAGAGTGCAAGTGGGGGAAGGGCAGAGAGAGAAGAGACAGAGAATCCCAAGCAGGCTCTGCACTGTCAGTGCAGAACCAAATACGAGGCTCGATTTCACAAACCATGAGATCATGACCTGAACCAAAATCAAGAGTTGGATGCTTAAACAGCTAAGCCGCCCAGGCATCCCTGTATATGTATGGTTCTAAGTATGGTTTATAATATCTCTTAAAAAAAAAAAGCCTTTAAGTATCAACTCAATATGACAAAAAGAAAATGAAAAAAATCAATGTAACATCCTAATAGGCTCTCTAGAATATTATTGTAATGAAATAGTAAAAACTAAAGTCCACAAAATATTTTCTTAAATTTTATTTTTAAAAATACAGCTTCAGAACTCTGAAATTCAAATTCAATTTGTAAAATACTATTTCCACTCTCTTTAAAAGTGTTTCTGCAGATAATAACAAAGCTAGGTTACTGGTTTTGTTTTTAAAACCCCACAGATACAACTTATTTTAAGGATAAAGTGAGAACTTCCTGACAGGAAAAAATGAGAAAAAAGGGGAATGGAACATTTTCTGCCAGTTTGGTGCCACAACTGCCTCTGTACATCAAATAAAGGAAAAAGTAGTTTAGGATGAAGGATGATGCTTATCTCTAATGCCAGGAACACTATTTTATAAGATGAAAAGACTTCCTTAAAACTAGAGTTTCTAGTTTGTGGAACCAGAAAAAGACTATTCATAGTTTTTAAACAGCAAATATAAAACTAATGTCTAATGTCCTCTAAAGTTCCATGATGCATAAGTGACTGAAAATTTTCAGCTAAAATAGTAAAAATCACAAATGAACATTTTTATTTTCAAAGATAAAAAAGAGTCTCCATTGTATGAAATGTTGACCCTAAAGCCGCAGAAAACATGATACTAATATTTCTAGTTTTACAAAACTTACTCAGAGTACTACCTAAGTTTTCCCAGATACAGAAAGGAAATGAGATACAAATTATCTCCATTAACACCAACCAATAAAACAAGAACAAAAAATACTATTAAAACAATAATAAGAGATTTCTCATCCTTGAGATAGTATTTTTATTAAAGCAACACCATTTTGTTTAATGTCTACTGACAAAAAGAAATACATCGTAAGTGGCCATAATGTTGAGGTATATGAGTAGGCTGAGTATTAAACCTACTACTTAGAGCCTATTAAATCCTAACAATCTTTTCCATTGTGCATCATAATTATAATTCGGTATTGAATATTCAGCAACACCCATAGTGACATGATACTAAACTACATCCCATACTGGGAAATGACTTCTATAAGCAAGTACAAGAACACTGACAAAAGACAGAGCTACAGACATTCAGGGATATTCATCTACAAATTGTTTTAATTATTAAAAAATACAGGAGTTGAAAAGTGAAGCAGCACAGATCAACCTCTAGGCCCCCCCATTCTATATTCACTGTTCCTACAATTCCATTTCATTGTTAGTAATAACACCCCTTCCACAGACAGAATTTTAAATTTTCAAAACTGTTTTCACAACTATTTTCTCATGGATTTTTCCAGCAATCTTATGACGCAGATAAGGTATTATTTTACAGATGAGGACGCCGAGACTTGTCTGTATTGAAATTAAGTCTACTTAGGGCCACACAGCTACTGCTGGCATAACTGTGATTAAAACTCAGTTTTCCTAAAGCCTAATCCTATCCATTGCAATATAATCCCAAAATTCTAAACTGGGTAGCATTATTTACTCCATAGGATATTATAATGCACCTGTGGTTCAATGAAGCCAAATACTTAGCTATCAAATACTTGGGATAAACATAGCATAATGTATAAACTTGTAAATTACTAAGTCATATACCTGAAACTAAGGTAACATTGTGTGCCAACTATAATAAAAAAACAAAACAAAAAAAAAAACACCCGGACTGATTATTAAATTCGCCTTTTCCAAAATGTATGCCATCAATAACAAAGTCTATTAATACGTGTTCCAAGAAAAAAAAAAGTACAATGACAAAATAAAGTTGGAAAATGCTGGGATGTAAAAAATTAAACTACCTGCTTTTGAGTCTGGGGAGCCGGCAAGACGGCGGAAGAGCAGGGAGCTCTGTAATCCGCGCACGCCCGTATGGATTGAACTGAGAAGGACTGAAGGGATAAAACTTGGATTTGCAAGTGGGGGAAAGAAGAAACAGACGCCAGAAAGAAGACACCCTCAAAGATGCCAGAGTGAGTGACTGTGATCTGGGAAATTAGGGGACGGGCGGGTCCAGGTGGTGCAGGGGGAAGGAGCCCCCGAGCCCAACACAGGGAGAGCACGCTGTGCCCCGGAGAGACCAGGGGAAGAGAAAGAGAGACGGAAAACGCACCTAGAACCATCTCTAAGGGAGGAAAAACTCGCCCGTCTCCCCATATATAACTGCCGGGCGCCAGGAGAGAAATCCGTCCCATGTGGCCGGTGAATTCTTCCCTGGGCGCAGCGGCAGCGGCATCCACTCCAAGCCGCACCGGGAGCATCGGAGGCACAGATAAAGGCGTTGGCAGCGGTGCGAAAAGCGGCTGCAGCGGCACCAAGAAAGGCGCCTTGAAAACTGGCAGCGGCGGCGGCGGCAGCGGCAGCGGCTCCGCGAAAAGGGCGGCGCAAGCCAGTCCGGAAGGCGGGCCACCAGGGGGAACACATCTGATCCCCGGTGAAGGTGTTGAACTGCAAGGACTGGGATTTGGAAGTGAGGCGGAGCTTGGAGAATACAGTTAGGCTCGCCCGCGGCACAGGGAGATTGGACTCAGAAGGGCGGCTTGCAACGCCTGGTTCCGGCAAAGCTTTGAAGCGACACCATACTTCTCCCCGCAACCACCAAGGCGGGGCCTCAGAGAGAGCAGCCCCCAAGACGTGACCTGACGCCAAACCACCCCCATCCGCACAGGGGAGTTGTATTTTTTTCTTTTTTTCCTTTTTTCCTTGGTTCTCCTTCTTTTCTGCTGCCATCCAGATATATTTCCCTTAGCTTATTCTTTTCTCCCCTCTTGGCTGCTTTATGCTTTCAGACTGCCCACGGACTTTTGCTGTCTCTGTCCCCACCTTGTTTTTCTTTTTCTTTTTCTTTCTTTTTCTTCTCTCTTTTCTTCTCTTTTTTTTCTTTCCTTTCCTTTCCTTTTCTTTATTTCCTTTCCCCTTTTGGCTTGCTTGTTTGTTTGATTTGTCTGTGCGTTTCCGTGCTTTTATTCCCTGTATGCTAGTCTGTTTCCTTTTCAGGAATACCTCAAAACACAAGCCAAAGTATACGTGCTGGAGAGTCCCAAATATCACTGACCAGGGAAAAAAAACAATCAGAGGCACAACAAGAGAAACCGAGGGACACCATTAAAAGAACACTTTCTGAAATGACAGGCCCTGGACAGTCAATGAGCCTCCTTTAATAGAGCAATACTAACAGGAGCACAGTGCATAACGAGCTTTTAAAACTGACCAGAGACAGAAAGGTAGCCAAACTGACGAAGCGAAAGAACTCTCCTCTAAAGCAACTCCAAGAAGAAGTCACAGCCACAGAACTGCTCAAAACAGACTTACATCATAACTAAACAAGAATTTAGAACAATTGTCATAAAATTAATTGCTGGACTTGAAAAAAAACATCAAAGAAGCTATTGATAAAAAGACTAGGGACCTGCAAAACAGCTGTGATGAGTTAAAAAAGACTATAAATGAGGTGCATAACAAACTGCAGGCAGCCACTGCACGGATTGAAGAGGCAGAGAGGAGAATAAGTGAATTAGAAGACACAGTTCTAGCAAAAGAGGAAGCTGAGAAAAAGAGACAGAAATTGATACAGGAACACGAAAAGACAATTCGAAAACTGAGTGATACAATCAAGCGGAACAATATCCGTATCATAGGAATTCCCGAAGATGAGGACAGAGAAAAAGGTCCTGAAGGGGTACTCGATCAAATGATAGCTGAAAACTTCCTGAATATGGGGAAAGAAATGGACATTGAAATCCAAGAGGCGCAAACAACCCCCTTAAGATTTAACTTGAATCGACCTTCGGCACGACATATCATAGTGAAACTG